>CAUYRT010061690.1:0-183541 GCA_963574885.1 Lepilemur ruficaudatus | reverse complement strand
GCTGGGACTACAGGCATGTGCCACCATGCCTGGCTAATTTTTTCTATGTATATTTTTAGTTGTCCAGCTAATTTCTTTCTATGTTTAGTAGAGACGGGGTCTCACTCTTGCTCAGGCTGGTTTCGAACTCCTGACCTTGAGTGATCCACCCGCCTCGGCCTCCCAGAGTGCTAGGATTACAGGCGTGAGCCACCGCGCCCGGCCTGAAATAGAAGTCTTTTTAAAAAAACAGCATTTTAAAATTAAGAGTTGTGTCTGAGAAAGAAACATAGGATCCATCAAGCAGAAACTATACAAGAAGAAATTTCCTCGTATGAACTAGAAAGGGCACCGTTTAGAAACTCATGTCAAAGCAAAATTTGTGAAAATGGATTCTCATCCAGACAAATCATTGTGAACATTTTAAATGCCAAAGACAAAGAAAGCTCAAAAAAAACCAAAAAGTAGGATGAGTGCAGAGAAACAGAAACCAGCTTGGCCTGTAACTCAAGCTTAAATGGCAGAAAACATGAGAACATTATCTACGGAGTTTTGAGTTAGCATTCTCTATCTAGAGAAGATGCCAGTTAAATGTGACTTCAATAGAAACATATCACCAAGCAGACAAGAAAATAACAGCAACAAAAATACCACTACAAAGATACCCTTCCTAAATAAATTACTTAAAGATGTGTTCAAGAATAATAAGAAATGAATTAAAATTAGAAAGCGTAAGAATGGAGTAGAATGGAGAAGCCATGGCTAAAAAACATCAGTGGTGAGTGCTGAGCTATAAAGCAAGTTCAACATGTAGAAATAAGACTAAATAATTGTAAATTAGTTTAGACCAGAATATAAATTTAAAAAATTATTAGAAGTAGATTACATATATTATTTTAAGGAAGTATAAAAATAACAGATGATGTCACTGCTAATTGGAGGAAGGAAGCAAAATCAACAAATTGTTACTCTTCAAATAAAAAGACAGTGCAATTATTATTTTGTCAGCTTTGATAATTTCATCTAGTTTTGAGAATTTTTAACAAAAATGAAGATAGCCCCTGGGGCAATGTGAACCATGGGGCATTCCTGATCCATTGCAACTCTAATCTCATTAAAAACACGTAGTATAAACCCTCTACCCTCTGTAACAAGGAAATGTCTGAAAAAATAAGCAACAGTATTAGAAATTCCTCTAATTTCTGATGCTATTAATTTAATGCATTCAACAGAGAGAACAATCAATAAATTGGAGTGTACAAAAGTAGCAACATGTAAATAATGCAGATTCTATATTTGAGATCTGCTAGCAAAGTGTAGAGTTCTATATGCATGTCTGTGAACCAAATTCTTCTGTGGAAGATTCCTTCTGGGTCACATTTAAAAATACCAAGACTTGTGGCACATGCCTGTAGTTCCAGCTACTCAGAAGGCTGAGGCAGTAGGATCGCTTGAGCCCAGGAGTTTGAGGTTGCTGTGAGCTAGGCCGACGCCATGGCACTCACTCTAGCCTGGGCAGCAGAGACTTTGTCTCAAAAATAAATAAATAAATAAAATAAAAATACCAAGGCTTGTGGACAATGTATGTCAGCTTCATATCTGTATTGATTTTGCATTCTTTCTGAATTGAATGTGAATATAAATAAAACCTTGACTTTCATGTTAAAACAATGAAGATAGCAATAATACAATTAAAAATATATTATTCATCTTCCAAATTATTGCAGAGCAGGAGTGCAAATAAAATAGTATTTAAAATAAGTGACACATTAGAAATAAGGTGAGATAAAAAACCAAAAATAAATCCATGTAAACTTACTTGTTATAAATATTAAAGGTATGGAATGTCATCTTTCAGTTTCTTGGTGTCAATGTATATAATCTAATTTTTAATTAAGATGGCATAATCACTTTTTCACATTATAAACTTTTTAGTAGTCATTAAATAGCACATTAATAATATGACAAGTATATACATTGTATTATAATTATCCCTAATATCAGATAATATTTAGTTTTTGGTATTTTTATATAATCATTTTGTAATTAATGTATTTGCAACATACGTTTTTAGTATTCATTATTTTTCCATTGCTGCATAACAAATTATACCAAAACTTAGTTGCTTAAAACAACAAATATTTAGATATTATCTAGACTATGTAAAGAACTCCTACAACTCAATAACAGCCAATTAAAAAATGGGCAAAGGACTTGAATAGACATTTGGTTAAAGAAGATATACAAATGTCAATAAGCACATGAAAAGACGTTCAAAACCACTAGTCATTAGGGAAATGCAAATCAAAACCACAATGAACGTCAGCAAGATGGCTGAATAGGAAACTGCCCTCTTCCCTCCCACAGAAATACTGATTCAACAAAAACTCACAAACTAATTCTCTTTGAGAAAAATCCAGAAGCCAATTAAGAGGTTCCAACATACTAGGTGAACACAAAACCAGCTGCACCAAAGCCAGTAAGAAAATTTGTGGCGTCCTCTCACCATAGTCCCTCCCCTTGCCACAGTGCCACATGATCAGGAGGAAATTCCCAGTTCTGGCTTCTCCCTGAGAAAGGGAAGGGAAGACTGGACCACTCATCCAAAGTTCTGACTTTTTGGGGGAGGCTGACTGAGGGGCTGGTTTCTGTCTTGCCCATCTCATAGAGCTGATAGGAACCCAGCTCTAAATGCTATAGGGACACAAAAGGATCTGTGATGTTCTGCTGCTCTAAAGGGCCCTCGGTACAGCAGAAATAGGCTGATATAGCTTGGTGGCCTTGCCCTCAGGGGGATGGAGAAGATTGGAGTATGCATCTAACATTCCATTGGTTTAGGCAGATAGGGAGATGACCAAGGGATAGGTTCATTTCTTGCTTGTCTTGGAGCACCGGGATACGTTAGATGCCTCAGGGCCCCTGAAAACATTAAAAGAGATGGGGAGCATAATGCCACTCCACATGACCCATGATACTGCAGACGTCAACAAAGCTCAGTGCCCTTTACTTTAGGGTGGATAAGAGAAAAGTGGAGCCTGTGTCCAATATTCTGGCTTTTCAAGGGCCTGCCCAAGGGACTGGTTTATGTGTAGCCCAACTTGGGACACAGACAAGACCCAACATACTTTAGGAGACTGAGGGCTGCCAAAGACAAAAGAGAGCAGGATGGTGTGCTGCTATTTCAGTGGACATATGGTACAGAAGATAGACACCAGAGGGGGAAAGAGATTATGAGCTCCTGAGAAAAAGAAACCAGAAAATCCTTCTAATTAAGAATCTACAAACACAAATGCAGAGAAAGCACAGTCACAGAAAATGTTTGAGAGACCCCTAGAATCTTTAGCTAGGCTGATAGCTAAAGGTCTTTCCCAATACAAAATCAGTTGGTAAAGCCTGGAAGAAGTGGCTATTTTTTCAAATGTGCAGACATCAACACAAAGTTGTAAGGAGCACGAAGAAACCAGGAAATGGTTTCATCAAAGAAACAAAATAAATCTACAGAAACAGACCCTAAAGAAACACAGAGGTATATGGATTACCTGACACAATACTCTAACTACCCATCATAATGATGCTCAATTAGTTCAGGAAAGTGGTACATGAACAAAATGAGAATGTCAACAAAGATAGAAAACATTATAAAGAATCAAACAGAAATTTGGGAGCTGAAGAATGAAATAACTGAACTAAAAATATTCACTAGAAGGGTTCAACAGTAGACTTGATCAAGCTGAAGAAATAATCAGTGACTCGACAACAGGTTGTTTGGAATTACCAAGTCAGAGAAGCAAAATGGAAAAAAACAACGAAAATGAGTGAAGAAAGCCTAAGGACAAATGGAACACCATCTAACAGACTAATATACATATTATGGCAGTCCAAGAAGAAAAGGGGGACAGAAAGCTTATTTAAAGAAATAATGAATTTAAAACTTCCCAAATCTGGGGAAGAAAATGGACATGCATGGCCAATTGACCCAAATAAGATAAACTCAAAGAAATCAACCCCAAGACACATTACAATCAAATTGTCAAAAGTCAAAAATAGAATTTTGAAAGCAACAAGAGAAAAACAGCTCATCACATACAACCTTCCCCCGCAAGACTATTAATAAATTTCTCAGCAGAAACCTTGCAGGGCAGAAAGGAGTGGGATGATATATTCAAAGTGCTGAAGGAAAAAACAAACCTGCCAACCAAGACCATGAAATTGCTCTTTCTGGAAAAAATTCATTCAATAATGATGAAGAAACAAAGAATTTCCCAAATAAACAAGAACTGAGGGAGATCATCACCACTAGACCTGCCTTACAAGAAATGCTAAAGGGAGTTCTTCAAGTTAAAATGTAAAGAAGCTTAATAGCAACACAAAAGTATATGAAAGTATAAAGCTCACTGGTAAAGGTAAATATATGGACAAATACAGAATACTGTAAGATTGTAATGATATTGTGTAAATCACTTAATTCTGGTATAGAAGTTAAAATATGAAAGTATAAAGGACAACTACAACTATGAAAATATATTAATGGTTACACACTGTTTAAAAATGTAACATGACTTATTTTTTCTAGATCTGTAAAAAATGATGTTAGTATTTTAATAGGGATTGCACTGAATCTGCAGATCACTTCGGGTAGTATAGACATTTTAACAATGTTGATTCTGACAACCCATGAGCATGGTATATTTTCCACCTGTTTATGCCCATTGCTATTTCCTTCCTCAGTGTTTCATAGTTTTCCCTATAGAGGTCTTTTACCTCCTTAATTAAATATATTCCTTGGTATTTTATTTTCTTTGTTGCTATTGTGAAGGGTATTGATTTGGCTCCAGTTTGACTGTTGTTGGCAGATAAGAATGCTAGTGATTACTGTACATTGATTTTGTAACCTGAGACTTTGTTGAATTAGTTTATCAATTCCAGTATTCTCATGGAAGAATCTTTGGGGTTTCCTAGATATAAGATCATATCATCAGCAAAGAGTGATAGTTTGACCTCTTCTGCCCCCATTTGGATGTCCTTGATTTCCTTCTCTTGTCTGATTGCTCTGGCTAGGACTTCCAGCATTATGTTGAATAGAAGCGGTGATAGAGGGCAGTTCTAATTGGTTCCAGTTCTAAGTAGGGATGCTTTCAATTTTTTACTATTCAGTATGATGTTGGCTGTGGGTTTGTTGTATATGCCTTGTATCATTTTTAGGTAAGTCCATCTATGCTTATTTTTTTAAGCATTCTTATCATAAAAGGTGCTGAATTTTGCCGAATGCTTTTTCTGCATCTATTAAGAGGATCATATGGTCTTTTTACTTCTATTTAAGTGGTGAATTACTATTTATAGATTTGCTTATGTTGAACCATCCCTGCCTCTCTGGAATGAAGCCCACTTGATTGTGATGAATTATTTTTTTTGATTAGCAGCTCAATTCAGCTTGCTAGGTTTTTACTGAGATTATTTGCATCCATATTCATAAGGGATATTGGTCTGTGCTTTTCTTTTTTTGTTGGGTCCTTCCCTGGCTTTGGTATCAGGATGATGTTAGCTTCATAAAATGTGTTGGGGAGGATTCCTTCCTTCTCAATGTTGTGGAATAATTTCTGCCTGCACCAGTTCTTTGTAGGTCTGGTAGAATTCAGGTGTGAAACTGGTCTGGGACTTTCTTTTTTTTTTTTTTTTGGAAGATTTCTTGTATTACTGCCTCAATTTCAGTACTTGATATTCGTGTGTTCAGGAATTCTATATCTTCCTGACTGAGTGTAGGGAGCCTGTGTGTTTCTAAGAATTTGTCCATTTCCTATGTGTTTTCAAGGTTATGTGCATAGAGATTTTTATAGTATTCAGAAATGACATTTTGTATTTCTGTGATATCAGTTGTAATTTTGCCTTTTTTATTTCTAATTGAGCTAAGTAGAGTCCTTTCTCTTCTGTTTCTGATTAATCTAGTGAGAGGCATGTCAATTTTGTTTATCTATTCAAAGAACCAACTTTTGGTTTTATTAATATTTCATATAGTTCTTTTGTTTTTGATTTCATTTAGTTCTACTCTGATCTTGGTTATTTATTTTCTTATGCTGGGTTTGGGATTGATTTGCTCATCCTTTTCTAGATTTTTGAGATGACTCATTAGATTGTTGATTTGTGATCTTTCTGTCTTTTGGATGTAGGTATTTATGGCTATGAATTTTCCACTCAGGACTGCTTTAGCTGTATCCCACATATTTTTTTCATAACTTGTGTCCCCTTATCATTTAGTTCAGAAAATATTTTGACTTCCATCTTAGTTTTCATATTGACCCAACTATTACTCAGTAGTAGATGGTTTAGTTTCCATGACTTTTTGTAGAGATGAATGTTTCTGGTGGAGTTGATTTCTAATTTTTTTACACTGTGGTCTGAGAAGATGCATGGTCTAAATAAAGCAGAAAACTTCAAACAGTAGGCTAGTCTAAGCAGAAGAAATAATCTCAGAGCTTGAAGACCAGGTTTTCGAACTAACCCAGTCAGTCAAAGATGCAGAAAAAAACAATAAAGAATGAACAACCACTCAGAGAAATATGCGACTATACAAAACAAGCCAATATACAATTTATAGGTATCTCTGAGGAAGGGGAAGAAAAAGCGAAAAGCATGGAAAAACATATTCAAGGGAATTATTGAGAAAAACTTTCCTGGTATCACCAGAGATTCAGATATCCAGATATGAACATGACAGTCACCAAACACTGGGAAGATTCATAGCAAATAGGACATCTCCAAGACACATAGTCATCAGTCTGACCAAAGTCAAAATTAAGGAGAAAATTCTGCAAGCTGTAAGACAAAAGCAGCAACTAACTGACAAAGGAAAACCCATCAGGATAATAGCAGACTTCTCAGCAGAGTCCTTACAAGCCAGAAGGGATTGGGGCTCCATTTTTAATCTTCTTAGACAGAACAATTGACAGCCAAAAGTTTTGTGTCCTAAAAAATTAAGTTTCATGAATGATGGAGAAATAAAGACTTTTCCAGATAAGCAAACAATAAGGGAATTTGTCACTAGGCCTGCCATAAAGGAAACACTCCAAAGTACATTATACATGGGATAGCATAATTGCTACCCAGCAGTATGACAACACCCAAAAGTTAAGCCTCACAGTTCTTATAAAACAATAGCACAAGAGAGAAAAGGACAAGGTAATCTAACATGATGAACAAAACAGTATCCCACATATCAATACTAACACTGAATATAAACAGTCTTAATGCCTCACTTAAAAGACACAGACTGGCTGAATGGATGGAAAAACATAAGCCAAGTATATGCTGTCTCCAAGAAACACATCTAACTTCCAAGGACCTGCACAGATTCAAGGTAAAGGGATGGAAAAAGTATTCCACACAAATGGGAACCAAAAGTGAGCATGTATAGCCATTCTCATAACAGATAGACAGACTTTAAATCAACAATGATTAAAAAAGACAAAGATGGCTTTATATAATGGTAAAGAGAGCAATGCAAAAATAAGACATAACAATCCTAAATATATATGCATTTAACACAGGAGTTCCCAGATTCGTAAAGCAAATTCTACCAGATCTAAGCAAAGAAATAAACAGTAGCATCATAATTGCTGGGGACTTCACCACTCCACTGACAGAACTGGACAGATCATCAAAGCAGAAAATCAATAAAGAAACACTGGATTTAAATGGGACTCTAGAACAAATGGACCTAACAGACATTTACAGAATCTTCTACCCCAAAACTGCTGAATATACATTCTTCTTAGCATATGGGACATTTTCCAAGATTGATCATATCTTAGGCCACAAAGCAAGTCTCAGCAAGTTAAAAAAAACAAACAAACAAAGTCATACCATGTATCTTCTGAGGCCATGGTGGAATAAAACTAGAAATTAATTCCCAGAGAAACACTGAAATCTACACAAAGTCATGGAAATTAAACAACTACTGCTGAGTGATCCTTGATGAAATTAAGATGGAAATCAAAAGATTCCTCAAACTGAATGATGAAGGGGACAGAAGCTTTTAAAAATCTATCAGATACAGATAAAGCAGTCCCAAGGGGAAAATTCATAGCCTTAAATGTCTATATCAGAAAGACAGAAAGATCACAAATTAACAACCTAAGGTCACATCCTAAGGAATTAGAAAAAGAAGAGCAAACCAAACCCAAAGACAGCAGAAGAAAAGAAATAACAAAGCTCAGAGAAGAACTAAATGAAATGGAAACCAATTATATATGTGTGTGTGTGTGTGTATTTAAAGGATCAATGGAACAAAAAGTTGAATACTTTTAAAAGATCAATAAAATAAATAGACCAAAATAGAAGAGAAAGGACTCAAATAAGCTCCATCAGAAATGAAAAAGGAGACATGATGACTGATACCATATAAATATAAAATATCATTCATGAATATTATAAAAACCTGTATGCACACAAACTAGAAAACACAGAGGAAGGGAATAAATTCCTGGAAATGCACACACTCTGAAGACTGATTTGGTAAGATATAGAAATCCTGAACAGACCAATAAAGAGCAGTGAGATTGAAGCAGTAATAAAAAATCTCCAAACAAAAAATGCCCCAGACCAGATGGATTCACAGCTGAATTCCACCAGACTTAAAAAAAAAGAACTGATACCTATCCTACAGAAATTTTTCTGTAACATAGACAAGGAAGGAATCCTTCCTAATTCATTCTATGAAGCCAGCATCACCTCAATACCAAAGCCACAAAAGGACACAACCAAAAAAGAAAACTATAGGCCAATATCCCTTATGAACATATTAATAAATGCAAAAATATTCAATAAAATACCAGCAAACCAAATTCAAAAGCACATCAAAAAGATAATTCACCATGATAAAGTTGGTTTCATCCCAGTGTTGCATGACTGGTTCAACACACACAAATCAATAAATGTGATCCACCACATTAACAGAAGCAAAAACAAAGACCATATGATCATCTCAATAGATACAGAAAAGTCATTCGATAAAATCCAGCACCCTTTACAATAAAAACTCTCAACAAAGTAGGGGTAGAAGGAACATACCTCACAACTATAAAAACCATATATAACAAACCCACAGCCAACATCATGAATGGGCAACAGTTGAAAACATTCCCCCTAAGAACCAGAACAAGACAAGTGTTCCCATTGTCACCAGTTCTAGTCAACATAGTGCTGGAAGTCCTAGCCAGAGCAATCAGGCAATAGAAAGAAATAAAGGGTATCCAAACCAGGAAAGAGGCAGTCAAATTATCCCTGTTTGCCGATGATATGATCTTGCATTAAGAAAACCCAAACAACTCCACCAAAAGACTCATGGAATTGATAAATAAATTCAGCAAAGTCTCAGATTACACAATCGATGTATACAAATCAGTAGCATTTCTATATACTAATAGTCAAGCTGGGAGTCAAATCAAGGACTTAAGATTTTTAATAGCTACAAAGGAAATAAAATACCTAGGAATATACTTAACCAATGAGGTGAAAGATCCCTACAAGGACAATTAAAAACACTGATGAAAGGAATTATATGTGACACAGACAAATGGAAAAACATCCCATACTCATGGATTGGTAGAATCAACATCATTAAAATGTCCATACTGCCCAAAGTGACTTACAGATTGAATGCAACCACCATCAAAATATTTAACATCATATTTCACAGATCTAGAAAAATAATTCTAGTCTTCATTTGGAACCAAAATGAGCCCAAATAGCCAAAGCAAACTTAACCAAAAAGAACAAGTCTGAAAGCATCACATTACCTGAATTCAAGTTATACTACAAAGCTATAGTAACCAAACATCATGGTATTGGTATTAAAGTAGAGACATAGACCAATAGAACAGAATAGAGAACCCAAATATAAAACCATGTATGTACAACCAACTGATCTTTGACAAAGCCGACAACAACATACACTGGGGAAAAGAAGCCCATTCAATAAATGGTGCTGGGAAATTGGATAGCCACATGCAGAAGAATGAAGCAGGACCCCATCTCTTGTCATTTACAAAAATTAATTCCAGATGGATAAACTACTTAAATGTAAGGCATGAAACCATAAAAAATTCTAGAAGAAAAAGTAGGAAAAGCTCTTCTAGACATTGACCTAAGCAAAGAATTTATGATTACAACACCAAAAACAGCAATAACAAAAATAAATAAATGGGACTTAATTAAATTTAAAAGCTTATACACAGCAAAGTAAATAATCATCAGAGTATATATACAACCTACAGAATGGGAGAGAAATATTTGCAAACTATACATCAAATAAAGGGCAAATATCAGAATCTACAAATAAACAAATCAGCAAGAAAAACCAAACAACCCCATTAAAAAGTAGACAAAAGACATTAACAGAGGTTTTTCAAAAGAAGACAGACAGACAGCTGGCCAACAAACATGAAAAATGTTCAACAACACTAATCATCAGAGAAATGCAAATTAAAACCACAATGAGATACTATCTTACACCTGTCAGAATGGTCATTATTAAAAAGTAAAACAAAACAAAACAATCGATGCTGGCAGGTATTCAGAGAGAAAGGAATGCTTTTACACTCTTGGTGGGACTGCAAATTAGTACAACCTCTATGGAAAACAGTATGGAGATTCCTCAAAGGAATAAATGTAGATTTGCCATTTGATCCAGCAATCCCCCTGCTGGATATCTACCCAAAGGAAAAGAAGTCATTTTATCAAAAAGAAAGCAGCACTCAAATGTTTATTGCAGCACAATTGGAAAAATGTGAAATTAACCTAAGTTAATTCATGAATGGATAAAGAAAATGTGTTGTATATATATATATATATATACCATGGAGTACTACTCAGCCATAAAAACGAATGAAATATTGTCTTCTGCAGCAACTTGGATGGAACTGGAGAACATTATCTTAAGTGAGGTATCTCAGGAATAATAAAACAAACACCACGTGTACTCACTAATAATTCAGAGCTAAATGATGGGCACACATGGGCACAAAGAGACGTAAAGACATTCGAAACCAAGAAGGGGGGGAGGGTGAGAAAGGGATGAGGAGTAAAACCTTACCTATCAGATACAAGGAACACTTATAGTGATGGGAACACTAAAACTCCAACCTAAGCATTATACAAGGTATCCATGTAACATAAACATTTGTACCCCCTTAATATTTTGAAATAAAAAATGTGTACTATATTATTTCTTTTATATAAATGTTAAATGGAAGCAAAGTCAATCTATAACATAAGAAGTCAAGATGGTGGTTACCTTTGGGGAGGGGAAAGCAGGGAATGACTAAGGGTTACAAGGGGGAGCTTCTGAAATGGTTGGAGTGTTCTATATCTTGCTCAGAGTGGTGGTTGCAAACGTATATTTACAGTGTGATAGTTCATTGAACCATACATCTCTGATTTGTGCATATTTTAGAATTGTCTTATACTTCAATTAAAAAAAAATTTTTTAAAGCTATCAAGGAAATAAAAAAGCACTCTTCTGGCAAGAACAAAACAGGGACATGTGCTGGATTTGGCTTGCAAGTAGTCAGTTTGTAGTATCTGCTTTAGACCAGGGTTGATGTGTTAGTTCATTTGGGCTGCTGTGACAAACTGTTATAGGCTGGGTGCCTTACAAACAACAGAAATTTATTTTTGACAGTCTTGAAGGCTGAGAAATCCAAAATCAAGGTTCTGGCATATTGATATCTGGTGAGGGCCTGCTTCCTGCTTCATAGGTGGCCATCTTCTTGATGAGTCCTTATATGGCAGAAAGGGCAAGGAAGCTCTCTGGGGTTTCTCTTTTAAGGGCACTAATCCCACTCATGAGGGCTCCAATCTCATGACCTAATCACCCCAAAACATCTCCTCTCCAGAAACCATCACATTGGGGATTAGGTTTCAACATATGCATTTGGAAGGGACATAAATATTCAGTCTATAGCAGTTGGTAAATACAATTTTCTGCAGGCCTCAAAACATATGGGTTATGGTAGACTTTGATGGTAGCATCAATTTATTCCTGTAGAATTTAGAAAAATGGCATGTTTGTTCTGTTAAAGACCTTCTGGATCATTGGTTCAGTGATTTTTCAAACCGACCTCCCTGGCAGAAGCAACCCCTTAGGTACTCCACATCAGAGAATGTCAGAACTTCTTAGAACACAGTATAAAAACCACTGATTGAGCCAACTTTCTGGTGTTACAAATAAAGGAACTGAGGTTTAGACAGACTGTGTTACTTGTTTAGTGTTGTGGAACTACTTGTAGTAATGTCCTGAAATTCATTCCTGTGTTAATGTACCATGAGTGTGTTATGCTTTTCTTGGTGGGGGTTGGGGAGCAAGAAAAGGGAAAAGTTACACATCTCAGGACCATGATTTTTGGAGTAAAAGTTGTCCTAATCTGTCACTTTAGGTGAAGTCAAAGTTACCAAAGAGAAGCTGAGATAGGAAATGTGTTGAAAAGCATTCCGGGGACTGCCCTGGGGAATGCCCTATTTAATCACAAAGATGCGGGGCATTCTGTCATTCAGCTTACCTTTTAACTAGCTTCTCAGCTCTAGTTGTACATTAGAACCACCTGGGAACTTTTAAAAAATACTGTTTCCTGGGCCTCCCCATAGACTAATTGAATCAGACTTTCTAGAGTGGGCTGGAAAGGACAGGATATTCTGACTTTTCTAGAGCATTACTGAGATGTGTGTGGACTGAGCACATCATCTCAGAGGAGCTCAGAGTCCAAAGTTCAAACTGGGCCCTTAGAGATACTTTAGTTCTGCTTTCCTCTGTCCACCCACGGGAGCCTGACACCTTCCTAACCTGTGTTCTTATCCCCTTTGAACTGTAGAATGCCAAGGGAGAAAAGGACCAAAAAGGTTATCTCATCTAGTTATCTAGTTTATAGATTAAAAACATTCTGGGACAAAAGTGAATTTATGCAAAGCCACACATGTCAGTGGAAATGTCATGGGACAAACATACATGGTCTGATTCTGTACCCAGAACTCACTCTTTTTTGTCTTACAAGTATTTATAATAACAAAATATGCCAAAGATACATAGAAGTACATAAAATTATATAATAGGCACCACCTATCCTATACCACCTAAATTTAACTAATTTTACATGTTTCGAGATTATGTTTCATATCTATATTTTACATAAAATGTTAAAGATTCAGCTAAAATCATCCCAACCCATCTCTTTCCTCCCTTCCCCCTCAGGAGTAACAACACTTAAGATTTGTGAGTTTCGTACCTCTGGGTATTTTTACAACTTTCTTTTATATATATATATATATACACCTTCCATATGTTATATGATATTGTTTTGTGTCTTTTTTTTTTTGTTTTTGAGACAGGGTCTCACTCTGTTGCCCTGGCTAGAGTGCAGTGGCATCATCATAGCTCACTGCAACCTCAAACTTCTGGGCTCAAGTGATCCTCCCACCTTGGCCACCACTCCCGCTGGTTTTGTGTCTTAACAACTGACATAATACTGTAGTCTTCTGCAGCTTCTTTATTCCTATGACATTATATTTTTAATATTAATCCATGTTGTAGATCTAGTCAATTTATTTTAACAGCTGTATATTATCTCATCTATGAATAAACACCACCCTATTTTTTTTATTATCCCTCTGAAAGTTGTTTTCAAGTTTTGTACAAATTTCTTAGCAATGAATACCCTTGCACATTTATCTGCGTGCATGAGTGACAGTTTCTATAGAGTGGAGCCCTAGAAGGGGAATCACAAGGTCCTAGGATTTGTGCACTTTCAATTTTACGTGGTATTGTCAAATTGTTCTTCAAAGTGATTGAACTAATTTACACTTCTCACATCTTTACCAACACTTGGTTGACTCAGACTTTCATATTTTAATTAATTTGATGGATCTGAAATAGCATTTATTATTTTAGTTTCTATTATCCTTATTACTGGTTCAAGTTGAGCATCTTTTAATATGTTGAATCAGGCCGGGTGCAGTGGCTCATGCCTGTAATCCTAGCACTCTGGGAGGCCAAAGAGGGCGGATTGTTCAAGGTCAGGAGTTCGAAACCAGCCTGAGCAAGAGCGAGACCCTGTCTCTACTAATAATAGAAATAAATTAATTGGTCAACTAAATATATATAGAAAAAATTAGCCGGGCATGGTGGCGCATGCCTGTAGTCCCAGCTACTCGGGAGGCTGAGGCAGAAGGATCGCCTGAGCCCAGGAGTTTGAGGTTGCTCTGAGCTAGGCTGATGCCACGGCACTCTAGCCCAGGCAACAGAATGAGACTCTGTCTCAAAAAAAAAAAAATGTTGAATCAGATTGCCTCTTATGTGAATTGTCTGTTCATCTACCTTACAATTGGGTTATTTTTCTTCTTCTGATTTTTAAGAAGTTCTTTATACATCCTAGTTATATAATTTTTTTGTATTTTTGATGCACAGAAAATATATTTTCCTAGTTTGTGGTTTGATTTTAAAATGTTGTTTGTACTTTCTTTTGTTTGTAGAACTTTTTTCTTTCTGTACAAACTTTTTTTTTTCCTCTAAACTCTCACACAATATATCTGACATGAGAAGTGGTTTTTCCCCTACAGCAAGCAATTCTCCACTTCTTGGAGGATACCGACTGGACATCCTATGATTTAACTCAATTCTGACACTGTCTACATGGAGATAGCATCATATCCCACAGGTTAAGGGCTCAGTCCCACAAAACTGCCCCTGCCAACTTCATACACCAATTGCAAGTTGGGGTTATCTGTGCTTCTGACCATGTAGCTATAAATCTCACAATCCCCTCCTTGGATTCAATAATTTACTAAAATGGTTCACAGTGCACAGGAAAACAGTTCATGTACTAGATTACTAGTTTATTATACAGAATACAACTCAGGAACAGCCAGATGGAAGAGATGCAGAGGGCAAAGTATGGAGGAAGGGATGTGAAGCTTCCATGCCCTCTTCAGGTGCATCATCCTCTCAGCAATTCCATGTGCTGAGCAATCTGGAAGCTCTCCAAACTGCAATCTTTTGGGGTTTTATGGAGGCTTCATTACCTAGGCATGATTAATTACCTTACTCCCCTCCTGGGAGGCTGGAGGGGTGGAGCTCAAAGTTTCAATCCTCTAATAACATGTTTGGTTTCCCTGGCAACCAGCCCCCATCCAGAAGCTATCCAGCAGCTCCCAGCCACCAGTCATCTCATTAGATGCAAAAACGTACCTATCACTGCAGAGATTCCAAGATTTTCAGGAGCTGTTTGCCAGGAAAGGGGTGGTGGAGACTAAATATTTATTTCTTATTATGTCACAATAGTCTTATATGTATCAGACTTCTTTAATGACTTTTTAAAATTTTCTGTTTAAAATTCATTCTTTTCTTCAACATCACATGGGTATTCTATCACACATTGTTTTTTAAAGCTTGAAATTTTTGCATTTAACATTTGGATTTTAATTTGTTAGGAATTTATTTTGTACATGGTATGAAGAAAGGATACACTTTATGTTTGAACATAGGCCAATTATCCCAGCACCACTTATTAAGTAATTTACGGTTGTCCTCCTGAATTATAATGCCATCTTTGTTATGTATCAAGTCCCCCTCATATATGGGTATCTACTTACCAAATCTCTTTTATGTCCCACTTGTTTGTCTATCCATGTATCAGTGCTACATTGTTTCCATTGTTCTAGCTAATTTTGCAGTATGGTAGGGCAAATTCTTCCTCTCCCTTCTTCTTCAAAACTGTCTTTGTTATTGACCATCCTATAATTTCCATTTAATTTTAGAAACATTTGTGAAATTCTTGAAAAAATTTTCAGATTCTTATTAGAAATATATAGAATTGATTAATTTTGGAAGGATTATCATTCTTAGTGATACCAATGGTTCTTATCTAAGAACATGCTGTATCCTTGAATTTATTTAGGTCTTTAAAAAAATGTTCCCATTAACTGTTTACAATTTTCTTTATTAAATTATTCCACAGTTTGTAACATTTATAGATTTATTGCTATTGCAAATGTGTATTTTAGTATGTAGCTGGTACATACAAATGTCAGTGACATGACTATATTGACCTTGTTTCCAGCAACCTCTCTTGTAAGTCCTTACATATAATATATAGATTTTCTTTAATATTTTGTATAATCATAATATTGTGAATAATAACATCTTTATTCTTCGTTTTCAGCCTTTGAATTTTATTTTCCTATTGTGTTGGTCAGAATAGCTGGTATAAGACTTTTGATACAAATGTCATTTTTAAGGGAATAAGCAAAAATATCCAGTATAATGTTAAATAGGGGTGGTAATAATGAACATATTTGTTCTCAAACTCTTTTCATTAGATTCCACCACCTCCCACCTTTAGCTTTACTCCAAGATGAATTGTTTTGTTATAGTCCATTAGCTAAGAAGTAGGTGTCCCACACCTACTGACCCAGACCTACCTGTATAGGCATGCAGCTCCTACAGCCTCATTTAGTCCACTGCACTTAATAAATGTGTCCAACCATCCACAGGAGGTTTATATGGATGCTCCTGGTCCACTATTCTCTCTGGTGCAACGTGTCTGAAGTTATTCGAAACCTGTTGTTCTTTCTATATATCTATGTTCTTTAAAGGCATCATCCTCCATGCAGGATCAATAGTCAGAAACCTGTATTCTACTTCAATCCCCACAATAACTGATCATCAATCTTGTCAATTCTACATTCTAAATATCTGCTAGAGTATTCTCTCTTCTCCATTTCCAACTCCAGTGATTGCCCTGGGCCCTCAGTATCTCCCACCTTAACTATAGCAAGTTTCCTAACTGGTCTCCCTGCGTTTTGTCTCAATTCCCACCTACAATTAATTCTTCTCACTGCTACCAAGTTTATGTTTCGAAATTGCTCATCATGCCTTGCCCAGCTTAAAACATTTCATTGGCTCTCCATTGTCTACTGTATGAAGTCTTAGTTCTCCAGCTGGTCATACAAGTCTTTTTATTTATCCTGGCTAGCTCTCTGACATACTAGCCTAGCAAAACTAAAGAGCTTATTGTTCAGCTATACTGTTTTCTGGTGCTGTGATTTTTGTATGTGCTGGTCTCTCTGCTTGGATTGCTCTGGCAGAGTCTTATTCATTTTCAAACCCAGATCAAATGTCACTTCCTCCAGGAATTATTAATGAAGAGCTCAACAAATATTTATCTGTCTTTATTCCAGGTACTATGCTAGATGTTAGGCATACAAAAGTCCATAAGACACAGTCCAGATCAGGATTGGGGAACCTGTGGCCTTTTAGGTCCTTAAGCATGGCTTTTTCACTGAGTCCAAATTTTACAGAACAAATCCTTTTATTTTTATTAATACATTTTTTGTTCTTCTTTTATATTTTTATTTTTTAAAATGAACATATTTAAAATGTTTAAAATACCAAAGAATAAAATAAGTTTCAACAAAATAATCCTCCCAGATTGACCAGCACAGTAAGAACATTAGGGAGCCATAAGGGCTAAATTGTTGACTGCTATACTCATGATTGATTTAGTTATAAGTTCCCCACCTGCCTGGCACCACTACTACACAAGGTTGGTTGGAGAGAGTTTATGGGGGTCTAATACTCCAGTCTGTTATGTCCTTTTGACAATGATGCACTGGTTTCTCTTTGAAGTGGAATTCATGAATAGTTGCACAGCTCAATAGTATTTTTTAATTTTGTCTGCTTAACAACCCATCGTTTCAAAGAAGACCAAGAGAACACTAAAGGAAGAAAACAAAATTTTTAATAAGGATTGGGAATGGTAATATTACCTTGTTTCTGCTAAAGATAAGATGATATACTTGATTTGTGATAATGTAATATTAACATTAAAGAAATTCAGTGCTCATCAGCATTATAACACTCATAAGGACCACAAATATTTGAAATTAGAGGGAGAGGCACAAAAGTTTGTATTGCAGATATCAAAAGATGAAAATTGAAAGCAAAGACACTTCTTCCAAGCAGCAATAAGACCTGGAAGTAATGCCACTGAAGCAACTTATAAAGTAGCTTATATACTTGGGAAAACAGGGAAGCCATTCAGTGACGTAGAAATGGTGAAAGAATCCATTGTTGAAGTTATAGGATGCTTAGACCCTGGTAACATTTCAAAGTACAAACAACTGCCTCTTTCAAGGAGAACCATACCGGTCAACAGCATGAGTTAGCTTTCAACTTAGAACAACTTCATGAAATATCTCAAAATGAAAATATATATTATTCAATTGCTTTGGATGAATCAACTCATGCTACTGACTTGGTGCAGGTTTTATATTTCATTTGGGTCATAATAGAAGATTTTCTTTGCTGCGAAGAATTACTCACTTTGGGCATTCTGTCAAACAGAACATAGGGAATAGATATCTTCAACAACTTTCAAGATAAATGTGAAATTGGACTAAATTTGGTAAATTTAGTGAGTATATATACAGAGGGTGCACTTTCCATGACAGGAAAGCATGAAGCGTTTATTGCACAGATAAAAAAAGGTACTAATAGATCCAGAGGCTCTTGTTTCTTTTCATTGTATCTTTGCATAAAATAGTAGCTTCAGCAAAAGCTAATATTTTAACTGACACTTTGCAACAAGTTATAAGTATTGTTAACTATATTCCTGCAAATGCAACATGGCTTGGTCAGTTTTGTAACATGCTAAAGTTGAATGATGAGGTATTCAGTGTGGATTTGCCATATCATTCTAAAGTGCTTTGGCTATGGCAGGGACAGGTGTTAGCCAAAATTTTATCTCTGCAAGAACAGATATTTAAATTTTATGAATAACAGAATCAGCAATGTGAATTATTGAATGAAGATTTCTATAGGAATGCAGAATTTCTGTGTGATATCATGCCAAATCAAAATGACTTGAATATTTCTTTGCAAGGTAAAACTAAGTCCATATATGATATGTGGCCCCCACCAAAAAAATCCAAGTATTCCAAAAAAAGCTATCTTTTTCCAAAACATTTCATCTTCAAAAGGAAATTTTGGATAAACATTTTCTCCTGTTAGCAAAAGTCCCTGATGAGCAGGATGATATATGCAAATTGTTTGAAAAATATGCAGCTGTTATAGACCTATTAATTGGAGAATACAAGGAAAGTTTCATTGACTTTGAGAATCATGACATCACATTCAAATTAGCATTTCAGCCTCACCTAGTTGATAATCATCAAGGCACCCAAAGAACTACAGATGGAATTGATTAAGCTCCCAGTAGATGACATTTTAAAGTCATTGTTTAACACTAAGAAAGATCCAGATGAAATATGGAAAAATGTAGTAGAATACTCATGCCTTTGGCAACATGCCCAAAAATGCTTTTTTGCTTTTCAACCACTTATTCCTTAGAATCTACATTCTCTTACCTAACCCGAATCAAGATGCCCTTAAGGTCACAAATGACTGATACCCATTTTGAGGATCAACTGAAACTGTGGACCTCCATGCTGCAACCAAATATTCAAATGCTTTCCAACAAAAAGCAGACACAACAAAATCATTAAAAGGTTAGTTAACTTTAACGTTAACAGTTTTCATTTTTTGAAATTATTAAGTACACAATAATTAGATTTTTACAAAATGATGTACATTTTTAAGTATATCTAATTGAAATTTCTTGAATGTGGTCTTATTTGATTACAGCTAAATTAATGTGGACTTCCAACATGAAAAGGTTCCCCACTCCTGGTCCAGATCTTCTAGCATCAATTAGCTACTTTCATTTCTTGCCTTCCTTTAGCTCTAAGTGCCTGGTGCATGATTTTTACCTTTGTGGTTCTTCATTTTCTTTCCTGTGGGCCCAAAAAATCTTCTCCATTCTTGATAAATACTGTACACATATAACTATATAACATTACACTATTCTCAAATATAGATGTACATATACAGTATTCAGAAAACACACAGTATTCAGAAACATTCATGGACACAATTTCAACTAGGAAATATGATCACAAATGGCAAAATCACAGCTTAGTACTTTGTGGTCAGACCCTGGTTCAGTTAACACACAGAAGCACAGTATGGCTAGGGTAGTGATTAAGGGTCTGTGCTCTGAAGACAGATTGACTCAGTTTGCATCTCAGCTCTGCCACTTACAAGCTGGGTGACCCTGGGTAAGTTACTGAACCTTTGCACCTCATCTGTAAAATGAGGACAGTGATAGTGCCTGCCTCGTAGTGTTGTTGACAGAGTTATTGAAGTTAATACAAAAATTGCTTACAGTAGTACCTAGCACAATGTAAATGTTTAATAAATGGTTAATAATATTATTATTTTGTACATAAGGACAGTTATCTCAGTCACTAATAGTAGGTCAAGTGATTTTTACTTAATATCTAGCAATAAAAGAACTATTTGCTGTTTTGAGTCAAATGTATCCTCTTATCTAATCTTTATTGAACCAATGGCACATGTGGGAAAAATGACTGGCCCAGGATTGCCCAGAGCTTTGGAGCTGAGTTTTTCTTTACATAGAGCTAAATAACATATGTGGAAAGAAACTGCCTTAGCACACACTGATACAGTCAGCGAGCTGTAAATACAGATCGAAACAGAGCTAGGTGAGGGTCTATGTGTAACAGCTAAGAGCACAAGCTGTGGAGTCACTGTTCACCTACACTCATTGCTCCACCACTTACTCGCACTGGGACCCTGGCCAAGTTATCTCTTCATATCTCAGTTTCCACATCTATAAAATGGGATTGATAATAACAGCCCCTATTTCACAGTTATTGTAGGAATTTAATGATGTAATGAACGTGCAGCACTAAGAACACTGCTTGATACATAGTACATAATAAATAGTGAAGAAAAAAGATGTGCATAGTAGACAGAGAAACAAATAGAAACAAAATTAACCTAAGCGTTTACTCCAAGAGAAGCAATGGAGGTAAAAATTCAACTGGATGAGTGATTCACAAGAGAAAAGAAGTAAATCCTAATTCTACTGTACTTGAACCTTTATTAAATCTTTTATTTAACCTTTGTTAAATTCATTTTTTGTTGTTGTTTCTGTAGAGGTCTCTAACTTATCCCCCCAATTATGTTTGGTTTAGACCACCAAGATTTCCTAAAATGTGGTCCATGGATCATCTACCCTAAGCTATGTATGAAAAAAAAAGGTTTTATGGTTGAATAACTTTGGGCAATGCTGCATGCCATATTCCTTTGGAGATTGAAATTGCACTAGCACCCTAAGGGTTTAATAAGTCCTGGATTTCTTAAAAGGGGGTTCAAGTAAAAAACTAAAGCCCTGGAAAATGTTTCATTTAGTTTAATCCAGCATTTCGTGAATTGATTTAATCATAGAGCCCTCCCCCCCTTGTTTTTATATGCTACTTATTAACATTCCATGGAACTACTGTTCCATGGAACATAGAGAAATGCTGGCTTAATGAATATTAAAATAGCCTTTATACCAAAGCAAGGGCTGAGGGGCATGGAAGGGTATGGGCAGGAAGGAGAGGGCTCATGTTTTTTCAGATTAGGATTGAAAATTTGCTGAAGACAATTTACAAAGTCAGAAACCATATAAATCTTTCAGGGTCACAGACACCCAAACAGCCACAAAGCTTCCGGGAGCATGCACAGGGTCTCTGGAGGGGGTTGAGGGAGACCCTGCCCCACATTGTAGCCTCCTTCTGTGCTGCTATGCTGGGATCCCACTGTGGAAAACGTAAAGGCTCCTACACATATTTTACCCCTTGCCTTTGGCCACACACTTCCTGAATTTACTTCCTACTTTCTGGAAGAGAAGAGGCTATAAGAAAACATTTAAACCGAAGAAGCCCATTGGGGGAACTACAGGCCAGACCCAGGAGTGAATGGGGAGGAGGGAAGAGATGGAGAAGAGACCAGGTTGAGACCTCAAATCAGATCCAGGACAAGGTCGCTCCTCTGAGTGGAGGTGAGATGACTGACACCAGCAGGACACCATCACAGCAGATGAAACTGCCCTTTACACAAATCAAAAATGGGGGGCAAGGCAAGAACTAGGAGAAGGGCTTAGCTAAAAATAAGGCACAGGCCTAGCTAAAAATAATGATTATAATTAGCCACTGTCCACCTGTTTGCTTCTCTATAATTGCCACTCTGGAGCCACACACCTGGTGATCATAAAGATTCTCAGCTTTCTCCATAGATAATAGCACCTTTTTGAAACCTAGGGGTAGTTTCTGAGATATCTTCCAGGGCCCACATTCCAGGGGAATGGCGGACCCATGCGGAACATGACCCAGAGGAACTGACTCAACTGGTCTCTCGACCCCCACAGAAGAGCCTGGTCAGCAAGAAGACAATTTCTACAACCCTATGGTTCTGCCGTAGAACCCAGCCAATTAGCAGATTTAATTGCCTGTACCAAACTGTCTTTAAAAACCCTGTCTCCCAAATTCTCCAGGAGGCGGATTTGAGAAGTTTGTCCCCACCTCTCTCCACTTAGGCTATGTGGAATAAACTCTTTCTCTGCCGTAAACTCTGCTGTCTCAGCGCATTGGCTTCCTCTTGGGCAGTGGACAAAGGAACCTGGTTGGGTGGCAAGGAGGAGATGCGCTTAGAAGTAACGTGGACTTCTGAGGACGGTTAACAGGATGGGAGCTTCCTGAAACTGCATATTTATGTTTCTTTTCTCCAATAAAAATGATGACTGGTGGGGTCCTTGCCCTGGAAGAAGGAGACACTGAGATTACATGCTAGCCTTTGCGAAGTCAAAGGTGAAAACTTTAGGAGGGCTAAGGTCTATTAGGGGCTGCTCAGTGACAACGGAGGATGAAAAAAAAAAGTAGATAACAACATTAGCAATGTGTATCTATGGAAGGTAAGAGCAGGATTTTTAAAAACTTTCTATTACTTTTTATTCTAATTTTTCTACAATCATCTGTTACTTTTGTGATTGTGGAAAGTTAAGACTATTTCTCTAAACTCATCTTTACTTTTTAGAAAACCTGAACAGACATTACGTGTAAACTTCATATTACTGTGTTTTTAGTGGAGAAAAAAAAAGTTTCCCAAGCACTTATGAGTAAATGGAAATCTGATGCAGGAAATACACCCTAGAAAGTTATACCCATATAATTCTAGAAAGAGAGGGGGATAAATTCGCAAGGGGTGATGTTTCCCGGGAACTTCTGGAAGACAAGGGTGACATTCCCTTTTGTCGCGGCGGGGTGATTCGCAGGAGAGGGCTTTTCTGGAGGGGAGAATCACCTGGCAGCCTGCGCCGGGCAGGGAGGGGAGGTGGCCGCGGCGCTCGGGGAGCGGGGGCGGGGCAGGAAGCGGCGGCGCACCGGGAGAGGCGGAGCCGCGGGGAGCGCCGCAGGTGCGGAGGAGCCGCGCGCCACCTGCCCGGGAGCAGGGCGGACCCCGCCACCGCGCTGCGCCCCGTGAGGGGAAACCTGAGGGAGAAGTGGTACGGCCTGGGGCGGCAGCTGATGAAGAAAGGACCCGGTGCCCTGAAGCCTCTGAGCTGAGGGGGATCAGAGAGGGGCCAGCATGGGCTCCGAAGTGCCCATACCTTGGCTGCTGCTCTTCACCTGGCTCCCCGCAGGTGAGCCGTGGAAAAATAGGGCCCACCCTGGGCCCAAGGAGACAGGAGGCCATGGTTGCCTGGCCTTGCAGAGCTGTCCGTGAGCAGTGGAGGCCTAGGCCGCGCTCTGGTGGCGCTTGGCATGGGTGCCAGAAGGTGCGGGGACGGGATCGAGTTTCTGCTGGAGGGAACCTGTTTTCCTCTTTTATTAGCCTAGGCGCTTCTGAAACAGGTGCAGCTGAGAAAGAAACCTAGAGCCTTTGGGCTTCCCCTCCTGCAAGTCATTAAGCACTTCTTGATCTCAGAAGCTGAATTGATAGGGGCCAAGCAGCATTCTTAAAATTCTTACTTTGTCCTTTCATCTGACACTTGCTTTTAGGTTTTAGATATGGTGACAACCATATTGGCCTAGAATTGCATTTATTTCGTTCCTGGAAGGTTATAATGTGTCTTCAGTATATAAAGGAATGTTCGGCCTGATTCCAAATATGTTGTATGGGACCAGACATGTTTCTCTTTGCGGACCACTTTCAGTGTTACTTTTCTACTTTGTATCCACACAATTCTCTAACTTTACCCCTTGCTCATTATCTCCTTATCAGGTGCCCAACCACCTACTTTCTCAGCTTCATCCTCAACCTCCCCACCAGTCACCTCTGTACTTTGGAAAGCATGGTTTTGTATGTCTCCATGTATCTCTTGGAAATATGACAAAAGTGTGTATCTGCATGAGTGAAACCAAGCAGGAAAGGATAGCCCAGAAACAGAAAGTGCAGACTCTTTCAGCCCTTTTCAAATTAGGATGTAGGTGTGATCTTGCAAACAAACAAGGACTTATAAATTCCCTTGGAAGTTCCACCCAGTTTTATATGGTTTCACCACCTTCCTTTAGAAATTGCTGCCCTTTTACCTCTAAGTTGTCACTGGAAGGTCAGCTCAGAGTTTGTTCACAGACCAATTTGAGTCTTGTATTTTTTGGAGGGAAAAGATGTAATATGAAGATGTTGGCAGAATTTCCTTTTTACAAGCTTGGTAGGACATGATAATTGCTCAAGTGTAACCTAATTTCATTCAGACAGGATTCTACAGTAACTTAAGCTTAATGCTGAGAATAAAAGGGGGAGAGGATTGCAAAAGGATAGAAAAACTAGAAATTTGGTATCCCCAATGTCCTTTGGCTTGCAAGGTTTTCTGCAAGATATAGGTACTAGAAATTGAAGCTGACAAGATTAGATGTTGGACACTCACGATGCACAAGAAAATGAACTAAACCTCACCTAAATTTAAGCGTCTAAAATTCCACCAGAGCAGTCACCAGATTAGACTGTGAATGCAAATTTATAAAAATCCCACAGCTTTGCAAGGTCTTCTCTCCTGCACCTCACATGCTCATCTCAAACTCTATAGCAGCTGGGGGTTTCTGAAGCTGCTTGAGCTGCCTTTTTAGGAAAATAGAGATCTGCTCCCACCTCTGCCCCTGGATACCCAATCCCCAGAATTAAGAATTCATAGACAACAGTCATACAGGTCAACCGAATAAGAAAATAAGCCTTACAAACAAAAATCCCATTAGGGTATAAACCCCGATACTTAAGTCACCAGCAAAATGTTTAAAAAGCTATCCAGCTTTTATAAAGAATATTGAACATGTTTCAAATACAGTGATTATAACCAAAGGGTGAATTCTTAATACAGTTTGAACATCCCTAATCTGAAAATCTGAAATCCAAAATGCCAAAATGCTCCAAAATTTGAAACTTTTTGAATGCCGATATGATACCCCCAAGTGGAAAATTCCACACATTTTTAAAGTACTTAACACAAACTTTGTGTCATGCACAAAATCATTAAACATATGGTATAAAATTACCTTCAGACTATGTGTATAAGGTATATACGAAACAAAAATGAATTTCATGTTTATACTTGGGTCCCATCCCCAAGATATTACAAAATCTCCCCCCCCCAAAAAATCCAAAATCAGAAACACTTCTGGTCTCAAGCATTTTGGATAAGGGACACTCAACCTGTAGAAAGCAAATTGCTAAATGGACGGGGACTTTATTTATTTTTATTTTCTCATTCCTTTTTTTTTATTCATGATTTTATGGGGATACAAACATTTTAGTTACTTTAGAAAGCAGAGTTCTAAGTCTTTGTGAACCAGTCATATAGTGTTAGTAGCCAAGACACTGAAGTAGTGCAATTATACAGGCTGTGGTATTTGCCTGGCATTCTTTAAATGGACGACACATTTTAGAACCAGAGAGCGCTGAAAGCAAAAAAGTCCTAAGTGAGCATCTCAATTCACTTTCATAGATGAAGGCTTGAGATTTCAGCTGTTTGACTCCAATACCTTGAGGGGAAAAGCTATTTTAGCATGTATTTTCCCTGAATGTGTGTAGAAATGTAAATAAAACTACATTCAGCTATTTAATGTGAGTTTGCATTGATGATGTGTGTGCGAACTGTTCAAAGCCTCCAGTAAGTAGGGATGATTATAGTACATGTCTCATAAAGGTTTTGTGTGGAGTAAATAAAATGAAGTTTTTAAAGCACTAATACAGTACTTGAACAAAGTCAGGGAGGGCTTAATAAATATTAGCCATGGTGATAATGGTAGTCATGACTTAGACCCAGGTAGGATTACTTAAAGCTAACTTTAAAGAAAGAAATTAAGTTTCCATATCCTCCTTCACCCATGGCTAAAAAACCCATGAATTAATAGATGACTATCATATTGGAATTCAAAATTTGCTTCTTTCAGCTGTGATTTTGGACAAATTATTTAAACTCCCTTCATCTAGAAAACAGGTGAAATTCCTCACAAACTCTTGTTGGGTGGGTTAAGGTCAAGCACAGTGTCTATGACAGTCATCACTCAGGAACTACTGGGGAACAGTCCCTTGTACTACCCCCACTTTTTCTTTATTTTTAAGCCAAACTTCCCCAAATGTCTGTTAAGATCAAAGTGAAGATTGAGCTTCCTCTCTTGTTCTCAGTACCTACCAAAGCAGTGCTTTTCAATTTTTTCACAGCTGCCAGTGAGAAATAGTTTACATTGTGTAAACTGGCTGCCCATGTATCAGGTGTATAAAATAGAAACAAAAGGTTCACCAAAAAAATTCTGTTACTTCGTTGGATAAAATAATAAAAATTGACATCAAATATTATCTTATTGATATTTAAATTCATAGAAAATAACCCCAACTTTAACAATATTAAGTAGAAACATCCAGTGAGTTGATTTTCTCAACACCCATCGCAAACTGTGATATGCACTTTGGAAAACCCTATACTAGAATGTGGTTTATCATTTTGGTCCATCACCTTGCACTCCGCTGTCTTTAAAGAAGAGTCAACCCAATTCTTTGATTAGCATCCAGGTTCCCACATTACAAAGTATGAGGCAGCGGTCAAACTCTGTCAGGTTTAGGTACTCGCTGGTCAGTGTGGCTTGAGGCTGCTGATGAAGCTTCTGAAGTCAGGGAGTCTGGTGAAATCACTGCAGTCCCTATGCTCTGAGCTATGCAGAGATCAGTTGTCAGAGGGTTGTGTGTGTATGTTTGTAATTTCCTGAAGTTTTTTCCTTGAGAAAGAAAGAAACTTTTATCATATATATGATATGTGAATATTTGCTCCTTAAAACATTACGATGAGGCTAAAGTAAGTACCTACAGCTTTTTGCATTATTGGCTAAGAGCTCTGGTTGCCTTCATCCAATCTCAGTGTTTGTTCTTAGAATGAAAGTTTAGTTTTCCCCTGAAATTCTAAAAGAATATGTGTCATTTGTGCTTTTTTTGAATTTTTCTTTAACATCATAGAATGGTATTAACTTACAGATCCACACAGTTATCAACTTGTATTATCATTCTTTGGGAAATCAGACAGTTGACCACTAAGGGATAAGATCCTTAGAGAGCATCTAGATCAGTAATTTTCCCTGGGCAGTGGGGGTGAAGGTGTGGGATTATCTTGTAGACCTAATGAAATCTCATAAATTTCCCTGATATGGTGAATAATAAAGTAGAGATTCTCGAGGTGGGGTGGGTATGAGTGGCTGATGGGGGGCTGCCTACTCAGTTGCTCCTTTGCCCCCTTGGGGGTCCCTAAAATACCTCCCAGTGCTCTGTTGAATACAGGTAAAAATCACTCCCAGCCCTGTCTCCCCTCCCAGTCAGTTTTACAGATAAGGAAATCTGGATTCAGGGAAGTCATGTGTCTTGGGAGTTAGTTTGAGAGCTGAGACCAGAACCCTGGTGTCCTTACATTTTGTCCATTGCTCTTTCCCCTATTTCAGACCATGGAGCAGGTTTCTTCTGTTTAATTCTGGTATACAGAAATAGAAAAACATGACTTCTTCCTGGATGTCTAAATGGTAATTATTAAACATCTTGCCCTAACAACAATGCAGTGAAATGAAATGTTGAGTAACTAGTGTACAGTCTACTTGGATTTTTTTTAATGTAGTAATTTCTTTCATTATTTGAAATCCTTGGGTGAAAATTAAATTGTGTGTTTTAAGAACTGGGAAGACTCTGGCCATACCTTATCTTTCTCCAGTTCTTTCTAGGGGTCCCAATCTGGAAACCTTGGGAAAAGGTGGGGTCAGAGGAAAGCAGGAGGTATTGGGAGACTAACAGCAGTGTGACCCCACATGGATGGAGGCGGAGGGTGTGCATGTACAGTACCAGTTAAGCTGAGGCAGTACGCAGGCTGGAAGTGATGGTAGCCTGTACTAGGATGGTAGTGAAGACAGGGAAATTCCAGAAATATTTAGGAGTTAAATAAACCCAATTTGATATAGTGTGAGGGAAAAAGACACAAGAGGATGATTCCTAGTTTTTGTTCTTGCCCATTCACTGAGACGGGAAACACAGGAGAGACCCAGGTTTGTATGGAAGGATGATGACTTCGATTTGGGGCTTGATTTAGAATTTGAAACAACCAAGAAGAGCTATCAGGAGCATGTGGATACATGTGTTTATCCAGTCCTTTATTGTACTAGGATTTAATATTCAAAGCAGAAGTACTTCATGTGTTTATTTTTTTATTATTGACTCTCCCACCAAGAGCCCAAGTCCCACCAAGAGCCTAAGTTCCAAGAGTATAGGGACCTTGTCTCTCTTATTTGCTACTGTACCACCAGCATCTGGAACAGTGCCTGGCTCAGAGTAGCTACTCAATAAATGAATGAGTGTGCATTCTGCTGGGACCAATTTGCATGTGCTCTGAAATTAGTGTGTGGAGACATGAGTCACTAACCTGGGGTGAATGACTTTGGGAAACTCCGAGTATCTGCCCTTTACCCAGGTCTTGTCCTCCCCCTTGTAACCAAAGGAATGCCAATTTCAAACCACCTGAGTGACTGTTTTTTTCACTTAGTAGTTTATAAATTTTTTTTAAAGATTGATATTTTTCCCCTTTTGAAAAGATTGTGGTGAAGCATGGGACTGTCCCTCAGTGGTCATTGGAGTATAAATTTCTTTTCTGAGGTATCTATTAGATACTAATAGATACCTAATAGATACTTTGACCCAGCAGACTCACTTTGAGAAATATAGCCTACTGGAATAAAAGTATATATACAAAGAGCTACTTATATAAAAATATTCATTTCAGCAGTTTATGTTGGCATCACTTATAAAAGTGAATCAGAAACAACCTAAATGCCCATCATTAGGAAAATATTTAAATAAACTATGGCTCATCTATGGAGGGAATTTTCATGCAGCCACTAAAAATGTCGACTCTCTCTATACTGATATAGAATATCATGATATGTCATTAGTTTGAAGAAAAAAGTTGCAAATCAATGTACATAACATGATTAAATTAAAAAAAAACCAGCATAGGAAAAGATATGAAGGGATGTATACCAAACTATCAACAGTGGTAATTCTGGAGAGTGGAATTCACAGTGAGCAAGGAGAAACTTTGCACTCTTCTCTATTGTTTGAAGTTTCTTATTTATTTTGCATTAAATAAATTTTCATATAGAATGATTAAAGTAAATTTGTGAATGTCCCTTAAATTTATACATTTCCCTCAAAGGGTTAAGTCTCAGACACTTAGAAAACTTAACCAGAAGGCAGGGTCGTATAGTGGAAATAGTATGGGCTTTGGAATTTTAGAGGTCTAAGAAATTTTCCTTATCGATGAAATTGAGAGAAAGTAAAGTTAATCTCATGGATTTTTTGCAAAGGTTAAATGAGATAATGTATGATAAAGCATGCAATACCATGTCTAACAATATAGTAAGTGCTCAGCATGTATCAGTCTCCTCCTCAGGGGAGGGTCCTCAGTTAGATGTATGATACCTAGACATAATTCCTCCCCCAACCGCTCGCTTTCCTGGTCCCCTTTCCTCCTCTCCCAACTCTCCCTCACCCTCTCGCTCACCCTTACATCTTGTCCATGACTCATTGCCAGTCCCTCCTCCCTTTAGTTCCTCTCGTATTTGCACTGTTATCTAGGGAAATGCAACAAGTACAGATGGCAAACATGCTGGCTGCGATAGCTTGCTCAGACGTAAACTCTGATAGGATTGACCTGTGTACTTTTTGTTAACCTGCGGCATAGAGTCAGGTGCCTTTTTACCTGAAAACCACTCAGGGATCCCTAACGCCCATCAATGTCAGCACCAGACTGCTGCCCCTACTCAGCAAAGACCTGCCTCCCCTTCCCTGCCTACCACCCGCTTCTAGGCAGGGCCCTTCGAACTGCTATCTAGTCCTCTAAAAACAGTTTCTTCGTTAAAAATTTTTGAAACTATTTTAATCCTATGCTGTGTGGATATCTTGTAGAAACTAAAACATCTTGCCTGATCTGATACTACACAGGGAAGACAGACTTAATTTAAAAATGTACAAAGACGTGCCTGTATTTAGGAACATAGAATATTTAGTTGCAAAAATACTCTTCTTTCCTGGGTGCATTTCCTTCTATTTTAGCATAGGATGGTAGTCCCCACTGCACTGTAGTCTTGGAAAGTACCTCATGGCGGGAAATAGCAAATCCCCTTCCCCCTCCCTCCTTCCCATGATCTCTCATGAAGTTTCTTCTGCCCTTAAGTGACAGGTCTCATCTCATCTGAGGTTTCCTTTCTGCCCTTAAGTGACAGGTCTCCCTCCCTTCCCCTTTCACAGAGAAGGCAAACTGTGAATGGCTTTGCTGGGTTTTGAAACTTTCAAAGCTTTTCATATACTAACTCATTTTACAAAGAGAAGACAGTAATGATAGTTCACATTTGTATCACTGTAATGTTTTTGCACACTGATCTCAGTGGATCTCAATCTCCTAAAGTTGTCAAGATAAGTGCAAATGAGACAAATGTTTATTGAGTATCTACTATGTGCCAGGCACTTTGCTAAACAGGAGACATTTATTACTCTCCTCATGACCCTATGAAGCAAGTATTATCATCATCCCAATTTTGCACGTAAAGAAAAACAGCAGTTTGGGGATGACTTGCTAGGTCTTTAGCTGGTGGGGAGTGGAGGCAGAATCTGAACTCGGGGAATCAGGCTCCAGAATCAAAGTTTTAAAGAGAAAATGACAGAGGCAGCTAGGAAATTAGGGGGCAATGGTCTGGGGAGAAGGAAATGCCACAGGATGAAGGAAATTTAAGAAAGAAAATTTAAGGATTTAGAAACTTGTAATACTAAGTTTGAAAAAGCAAAGATGCAAACAGAATATGTATAATCAGGGCATTTATATTTTTGAGACTGTTCGTGTTTTCAGCCCGTATTCTGCTGCTTTTGGTCTCTTCTTGAAAACTCCCCCTGCTTAGCGCTGTGCAGGCCCAGTGTCTTTCGTTTTACAGAGAAGTTAAAGCTATAGGAAAAGGAAGTTGGGAGGTTTTGCCTTTGAGATGGGCTGTCTTACTACTTCCTTTCTTTTCTGGAAAATCCTACAACCTTTTGAGAGTTTGGCACCTGACTTCCTCTTTGGAAGATCAAGCTCACCTGCTTGGGAAATACTGGGTTTTGGCATCAGAAAGACCCAAGTTCAAATCCTGATGCTGATACTTTTTAGATATGTGATGTTGACACATGGGGGCTTGGCTTATATTCTGTCAACTTTTGCCCACATATGTGAGCAGGGCTGTTACCCACTCTAGGGGGGTTTGTGAGGATTAGAGATAAAGAATGCTTATCACCTGCTACAAAATAGATGCTGAGGGCTGGCAGCAACAACTGAGAAGGGGGGACTTGGCTGGGTTGCTTAGCACCTCTTCTCCTGGGACTCTTCCCCACCATCCCTGTGTGTGCGTGGCAGAGTGAGGGGTGGCGGTGAGATCCGTGCAGGATGCTGTGGGGTTGGCAGACCCCTGGAGGGAGTGTGAGTGAGTTCAACATCCTCAGGACCTGTGGGAACCTGACGTATTTTAAGACTTGAAATTCACATAAGGAATAAAATAGAAAAGAGAATAAAAGAGTACCTGAGCAGGAAAGCCAGTGCTGACGTTGGTAAAGGTCAGTCATGTCACCCTGGCTGTGGTTTGCCCATAATAAGGGCTTTCATGTAAGGGGAGCTCAGGGATCACCCTTGTCCCCATTCTCCTCCCTTAAGGGTATCAGATTCTATAATCTTCAAAGCTACCCAAGACTCCAATCACATTCCCTTTTCTGACCCCCAGCAAACCCACCCTCCCTCTCCCAAATGCTCTCCCTCTATACAAGTAATGTTGACTAGAGTCTAGGGACAAACTGCTTATGTCCGATTACCATTCAGCCAAATAAAAAAAAACATATGGGTTAGTAATCGCTGTGTCAGAGCGACTGCTGCCAGTTGTATTTTAATTATTGCTTACATAGCCTGACCCCAAGCTCCAATTATTTGCAGACTTATAAATACCAGTCATCTTCCTTTATTTAAAGAATAGCCAGGCCTAGAGGCAAGAGCACTGCTCAAGGACAGAATCTTGACTCTGAGCCCCTTAGAAAATGCATGACCACAGACAAGCCACTTAAATTTCCAAGCCTCAGATTTGTTGTATAGAGTGTAAAAGAAAATATTTGAAGGTGTTGTGTGAGCCAAAGATGGTTTTTAGGCCACAAATCAGTGTTTTGCTCTCTATTCCAACCAGTAAGTGTTACTAACACAATAAGCCAGTGTTGACAATGGTACCCCATTCATTGTGAAATCTTATCTGTAGTTGCTTCTACTGTTCAGTGAAAACTGGTGGGCAAGAGCTCTAAGGTCTATTTCAGGTCAGTTCTGGAAAAAAAAATGAAGTAGTGATTATAGAGGAGAAACAAGAATAAAAAATCAGATTGAGAAATAATTCACGTTAGACTTGAGATGTTGGTCGGTTGGTCACTGGCCCTTCTATGCTGATTGGCCTGATTTCTGGGACTCCTACAGCTGGTAGAGACAACAGCTATTTTTCCCCAAACTACTTAAGGTTTATCCTCAAAATGGTGTTCTTTTCCATTCACAGCCATATGGAGAAGCCATCCATCTTCCTAAAAACACCACTTTCACCCTACTCTCTTCTTCAGAAAAGTCTTCAGTGATTATCCATGAACTAGAAATTGATGCTGGATTGCAATTTAGACTCTGCCCTGTCCCCCAACCTCCTACTCACCGCCATCAGCCCTGCCTTATTTATGCCCTCTGTCTTCCATAAAACCAGAGACGCCAGCTAGATTGGTTTCCTTCGGGTTGCCCAAGTAACTGCCCCTTGCTGATAAAGGTCTTTGCTCCCTCCTTTCTTCTTTACTGAAATGAGTTTTTCTGCCCTCTCCCTACTTCTCAAGTGTAATCTTAATCCTACCTGAGCCTTAGGGTCTAGTTTAAATGTCTTCCTTTCGTGAAGTCTTCCTGCTTGCAGATGGTCTCCCCTGCACTGCTGCAGAGCCTCTGTCCAGCACATCTGGTCGGGAACCGTCTTCATTGTAGCCCAGTCCTGGAGATGGGTTGGGCCATTTCTGTGCAGCATTCTTCTGTCTCTCCATGGATGTGAGACAACCAGGTGCCATTATAAGCTTCAGAGGACCATCTTATGAGAGCTGTGACCAAAAGGTCAGGCAGGACTCTAGAATCATGTGGCTCTAGCCATCAAGGCAGGCCCACCAAGTTGCTCTGTAAGGGGGCAACTGACTATATTTGTTTTCTATGAGGGAGTAAGTCAGTCAAAATGAAGGTAGTGCCACCTGAGAATTCTATTGGAGAAAACCCCAGCTCGAACCCCTTTCTCCTTGGCCCTCGTGATGAGGGAGGGAAAAGAGTGAAGGGACTCAGACACTAACATGGCAGCTTATGTGCCAGGTGCCATGCCAAGCGCCAGAAGGGGATTATCTCATTGCATTCTTGTAAGGGTCTGATGAGGTCAGTACTGTCTTAATCTTCATTCATAGCTGAGGAAATAAGCTCAGAGAGAGTAATTAACTTGCCCATTGTTCAGGTACTAAAGTTTGATTTGAACCCAATTGCATCTGAGTCTAAAGCCTGTGCGTTTTTTTTTTTTTTTTGTCTTTGTTTTTTTGTTTTTAAATCTAGTCTACACCAGTGGTTCTCAAAGTGTGGTCCCTGGAGCAGTAGCATCAGCATCTCCTGGAAATTTGTTAGAGGTTTAAGTCCTTGAGTCTCACCCAAATCCTGCCAAATCAGTGATCTGAGCTGCTACAAGTCCTCCTGGTCAGGCACGCTCAAGTGTGAGTGCTGCTGCTCCACACGAAACCTTCCACAAGAGGACCCCCTTATAACTCAGCCTAGAAACCATACTAACATTCCAAGACGCTAGTTATGTATGGCCCCCTGACCCTGCCAAAGTCTCACCTGATATTTCTGTGCCATCTGGTTGCTCATCAAGGCACTCTTGGAGCTTTAAGTGTGCCTGTAGGTTTGGAGGGTAATGAGAACATTTTTAAAATTTAAAAAAAGAAAAGCAGAAACCTCTTAATTCCTTCAAGTCTTTCTTGATAGAGTTTGTCAGAATTTGATCATTTTTGTTTTGTTTACTTTATGTTCTCTTGACTGCCTGAAATGCCAAATTTCCAGAAGTTAATATATTCTTGGTCATTTATTCCATCATTCAACAAATATGTGTTGGGTACCAAGTAGGTGACAGCACAGTACAGGGTGCTTGTGTGTGAGCAGTGACTTGGAGGCAAACCCAGCCGACCCTCTCAGAGCCCACGGTAAGCAGGCCATCACCAAGCAGCATGAAAAGCACTGCCTAGGGGTAGGACGCGGCACTTTGGGAAAACGCAGGGAGGCCCTTCTCCCAGTGTTGCAGTCAGGAAGGCTGCTTGCGGAGGTGAGGGTTCAGCTGAGGACTTAAGGAATGAATAGTGTCATACTTAGCTCAGGGAAGAGAGTGGAGTGTTGGCAAGTGATATGAAGAGCGCTCTGGGCTGCGAGTGCCACACGTGTGAAGATCTGGAGAAGAGTAAGATCCGAGCGTGGGAAGGGCTGCAGCGTGTGCAGAGTGGCTGGGGGCGTGAAGGGAGAGGAGGCAGCAGAGGGAGGCAGGAAGTAGACCTCCGAGCTCATTGGCCTGGTCGCGGAGTTTGAACTTATCCTTAGGGAGATGGGAAACCATTTTAAGAAGAGATGTGATGTGGGAAAAAGTGTATCAGTCAGTCACTGTCACTCCAGCACAAATATGGCCTTACTTTGATACAATTGAATGTGTTATCACTGTTAATGGACTGTCAGTTCTTGAGAGTTACCCTTACTCCTTTTGTCCAACACTTCCTTCAGGTTGCCAGTGGCTGGCTTCTCCACCCCACCCCACCCCATGCCCTGCCCAGGCCCGGTAAGAACCCGGCTCCGCCTGTGAGCTCCCGACCGGGGGCAGGCAGGAGGGCAGGCTGTGTGTTTTGCTCATTTGCATTGCTTTTATCACCCCATGAACAGAAGTAGGTCACCTTCAGCACTGTCTCCTGCTCTTGGCTTTAGGGTGCATGTCCTTGCTGGTGACGGTCCAGGACACAGAGCGTTATGTCACCCTGTTTGCCTCCGTCATCCTCAAATGTGACTACACCACCTCTGCCCAGCTGCAGGACGTCGTGGTGACCTGGCGCTTCAAATCCTTCTGCAAGGACCCCATTTTTGACTACTACTCTGCGTGTGAGTGCCCTCCCCCTTCTCGCTTCTCTGGGTCCCAGGCACCTCCGTGACGTACTGCTGTTAGGGCTTGGGAATTATTTAGGATCACAAATCCTTATAGTGAGGAGAAGTCACCGAGATCATCTAATGCAATCCCGTCATTTTACAGGTAAACAAACTGAGCCCAGGGAGGTGAAATAACTTATTCAAGGTCATATACTAGTTTATTTTAATTTGTTTTGTCCCATCTTGTCCTAAAACGATTTTAGGCAGCTCAGACATGAAGTAAAAGGCAGAGCAAGTCCTGCCTCCTGGTGCATCTCTGACTCCATGCCAGCGCACTGAGCCAAGGAGGCTGACCTGCCTCTCGTCACGCCCACCGCCTTAGCTCACAGGCAGGAAGACTCCCCCATGCCTCAGGACCACATTGCCTTCTGCAGACAGCCTTCCTGGTGAAGGCCATTCCTCTGCTGACTGAGCACTTTCAGTACCCCCCAGGCAGCCCATGCGTTGTGAGACATCTCTTAGTGCTGCACAAGTCCCCACGAGGCTCAGCCAGTCCTGCGTCTCAGTAACAATGTCCCATTTGTGTCACTTCTGCATCTGGACCAGCGTTCTTCCCCAGAGGCCCATTTGTGCCCTTTCCCAAGGAGCAAGGGAACCCAGAATCTCACTGCTAGCCCAGAACAATTAACATTTTAGAAATTTGGAGAATAGAAGCAGACACCCTGTTCATAAGAAGGGAGCCTCCTAAGACAAGGCAAAGGGAGAGGGAGGCATCAGCGTTACATTTTTTTAGCCCTGGGGCTAATGTCTCCCACTATGATTTGGGTAAAACCACAAAAGCTAACTGCTGAGCCACCCACTGAACCTGATATCGTCCCCAAAAGACTCCTTTCTAAATTGAGGTATGGTTTTCTGAGGGTTACTCTTAAAATGCCTGGGTTAAGTGAGAAGAGAGACTCACTCTCTCAAACCTTATGTTGTAAGAGCAGGTAGATAAACCCCATGGAGTAGAGGCTGGAGTGACTTTGAAAATGAGACAAGGGAAGTTGGGACAGGAGACAGAGGGATACAGCTGGGATTTGGAAATGATGGCCTATTGGGGGGGTCTGGAGTCTTGCTGCTCAAAATGTGGTTCCTGGCCTCACCTGGGAGCTTTCTGGAAATCAGAATCTCAGATCCCACTCCAGACCTACAGAATCACAATCTTCATGTTTAACAAGATTCCCAGGGGATGCATAGGCTCAGGAAAAATTAAGACACTTCTCTGTGAGCAGGAAGGGCACCTTCCTTTGTGGGAATCTCCCACTGCTGTGTGACTCAGGTGTGTCCTCTCTCCTCAGCATACCAGGCAGCTTTATCCCTGGGCCAGGACCCATCAAATGACTGCAATGACAACCAGCGAGAAGTTCGCATCGTGGCCCAGCGGCGGGGACAGAATGAGCCTGTGCTGGGCGTGGATTACCGGCAGCGTAAGATCACCATCCAGAACCGTGAGTGTGGGGGAGACGGCAGAGGAACTTTAGGGGTAGGGGCAGGAGATACGGGCCTGGCAGGCCGTGTCAGCATGGGGTTTCCCTTTTTTTTTTTTTTTTTCTGCCTGATGGTCTACTTGGTCACTGTCACTGTCTGAGAAAAATGCCATATTCATTGAATATGTTGCATCATCTGAACTTACTTCCCTGGAAGTTGTTCTCTGGACCTAAGCTTTGGCTAAAGGTCTGGGGCTAAGGTCTGGGGCTGGGTGATTTCCTTTGCTCTCCTGAGATTTAGGGTTAAGGTATGGATCAGGTTCCTTTGATTTTTTCCCCACAGATTGCTCTCAGGGCCAACTGAAACCTCAGGTTTCTGAGTTCCCCTTTGGCCATTCCTATTGTCCATTTGGAAGGAAATAAGGACTTCTGAGTAGATGGCTGTCTTGAGACCACTGCCCTTCATTGATAGAGGAGAGAGCATTGGGCTTGGATTAAAAAGCCCCAGGTGAGAGTCCTGGTGCTCCCTCTTACTAGTTCAGTGCAGTTATTTTCTCTGGCTTCTGTTTCCTCATCTAAAAGATGGACACAATGGTATTTGCTATACCAAAGTGAATAGCAAATGAGATATCGAAGAGCAGTGTCTAAAGCCTATCTACTTGTGCCTGGCACAGGGAGTAGCAGTTAGATCCTTGGCTCTGGAGTCAGACTCAGGTGTGTGTCCCTATTCTGCATTTAGAGGGTATGGACAAGCCCCTTCAATTTCTTCAGCCTCAATTTCTATAAAATGGAGATTCACATAGTACCTATTTCATGGAGATTTGTGGGGACTGAGATAATGTGTATAAAGCATTTAGTAGAGTGCAGTGAGTGTTAGTTATCACTAAGTACACTTTTGGATAAATAGGTTAGCTTGCCACATTCCTATCTTGTAATCCAGGGTTCCTGTAGTAGGTTATCAGCACAAAATTTGGAGCCTATTTAAATGAGCCTTATGTGCTGTGTTAAATAAATATTTCCTGGTTCAAAGGGAAAAACTGGGAGAACTCAGCAGGCTACTCATGGTGCCATATCTATAATTTTAGGAAATCGGAGAATATTCTATGACTATTTAAAGGTAGATCATTTAAAGGGAGCCAGCTTGATATTAATAATTGCTTCCAACTTTGTAATGCTTAAGTCTGATACTTTTACATTCAACCTCGGATTTCTCTAAGCCAGCCCAGATCCCTCAGCCTTAGGAAACATCTGTCCTTCTTTTCTAGTCTCCAGGGACATCTTCAAAGATTCAGGTGGTTCTACTTTTTCCAAGACAGCAGAATTAGTTCTGATCTGACTCCAAAGCAAGTCACCTTCACAGTTTCTGAAGGCTGAAAATCCCCATAGGTGCTACTTCCTGTTCTTCTGGTTTTTTTTTTTTTTCTAAAAACGTGAAGGTATATACCTTCCACTACGTCCACTCCCAGCAACCTTTGGATCAAACCTTGCCTCTTTTTTACTCCCACAGGAAAGCAGTCTCTGTCCCCGTGGTTTTTATTTCTACTTCCAGACTTGCTGTGACTTCCTGGAGCCCTTGTTTTCTGACACTTTTATGCCTGTGAAATTTGAGACAACCCTGTCAAATCAGTTCTTGGATCCTTTAAAATATCAACATATCTGAATGCCCTCATTACTCTGACATCCCTAAAATACTCTTTATGTCTCCAATAAAAATTGGGTCAGATTTATAATACATATCAAGCTGTAAGGTGGAATTTCCCTCAAAGCACTTTCACCATTCTTCCAAGTCTGGAGTAAGCTTGTTTCTTGGAAAGGTAGTGGGTTTGGAAAATAGTGCGTAGGAAAAAATTGTAGGGATTGACGTATTAAATAGAAAGAGAAGGAAACAGAAGTCAAAGTTAGGTCCATGACTTGTTGTTGCATGACCTCGCGTTTTTGTTTCATTTCCTCAATAAATGTTTCTTGACAAACAGATAATAAAGAATTGCAGATATGACCACCAAGTAAACAGGAGCAAGACTATAAAGCTAAGGTCGCCTGGCTCTTATCATGGGGTAAGAGAGCAGGGACAGCCAATGCACCGAGACCTGCAGGCTGCCCCGGTGCCTCTGACTGGATTTTAAACCCTTTCAGGTCAGAGAAGGGTCTTGTTCCTTTCAGATCTCCCACACACAGTGCCTGACGTAGTGCCAGACCCACAAGAAGTCTTTGGTGAATATTTGTTGACTTTGCTAAACTCGAACAAACATGCTAACCATTCATCTCTCTTAATGGGATAACGTAGCACTCAGCGCTCACAAGAACCCAATCTTTTCTTGAGTTATATTTACTCTTAACATATTGGCATTTCATCCTTAGTTATTCAAGTTCATCTCATACCTGTCCCTTTCGGATCTAGAGGTATTTGATCATTTTAGGCTAGTAAAGGCTGCAGGCTGTCAAGTTTTCTACCCAGGTGGGAGAGAACAGTGGAGCTTAGTAGTTAAGAGCTTTGAGGCAGAGATGTGAGTCTGAACCTCCCTCTGCTGAGCACTGTGTCTAGATTAATAGGCCCTTCCTTTAGCCTTTTTAACTCTTTATTTTCCTCCTCTGGAATGAAGTTAAATACTAATGCCCACTGTATTAGTTAGGATTAGGTTTGACTGCGAGTAAGCAAAAGCCCAAAATATTAGTGACTTAAGCATAAAGAAGTTTATTTCTCTCTCACATATAAAATCAGAGTTAGTGTGGTAGCTCTGTTCCATTGGGTCCTCACCAAGAATGTCATCTTCTCATCCTCATGGTTCACAATGGCAGCTGTGACATTTGCTTCCCAGGTAACACAGTCCCAGGTAACACATAAGGGCTAAGATGCACTCATGGCCCAATCACCTTTTAAAGGTCCCACTTCTTAATATTGTTATGATGGCAATTAAATTTCAGCATGAGTTTTACAGGGGAAAAACATGCAAATCATAGTAGTCATGTATGTGGTCAATATTCTGTGATCGTGGGAGAAGGAGAGAATGAACAATGAGAGACAATTGGTAATCCATACCACACCCACTTTTAGAATTGTAGTGGAAATTAAATGAGGCAGTATATCCAAAATCCTTGCAAAGTCCCTGGTGGGGCTCAGTGATTAGTCAGTTCTGTCATCATCATATTGTTTGGAGAAAGAGGAATTGAGACCTTTCTTTCAACTACCAGGGGCCCTCCCTTGTAGGGGGTGGAAGGATAATGCTCGGGTCTTGAAGCTGACATGGGTTAAAATATCAGTGCCCTCTCCACTGACCACTAGTGCTTTCTCCCTCCTTCCTATGTAGGAGCAGATCTTGTGATTAATGAAGTGATGTGGTGGGACCATGGAGTGTATTATTGCACCATTGAGGCTCCCGGGGACACCTCAGGAGACCCAGATAAGGAGGTGAAGCTCATTGTCCTGCGTAAGTGCTGCTGGAGCTTTCTATCCAGCCACCTCACCACTGTAACACTTTTACTTACAGCAAAAAAACAAAAACGGAAATAAGCAAACCTAGGTTATTGTCATTGCATTGTCAACCTCTGAAGTTCCCTTATCCAAGCTAAACTTTTTTTTTCCAGTATATTGCTCAACCTTAACCTGTAGGTCAAGCACTGTATTTATTAGCTGCCTAGAGTATAAGGACTGGAAGCATTCCGCCTGAATGTTTGGTCTGACCCCTGCTCGGCCTCCCCTCTGCAGACTGGCTGACGGTGATCTTCATCATTCTGGGAGCCCTCCTCCTCCTCCTGCTGATTGGCGTGTGCTGGTGTCAGTGCTGTCCTCAGTATTGCTGCTGCTACATCCGCTGCCCCTGCTGTCCCACCCGCTGCTGCTGCCCTGAGGAAGGTGAGAGGACATAGGCAAGTGGTGGGATGGGGTGGACTAGCGCCCAAGACCCCAGACTCATCAGCTTCCCATGCCCAGGCCAAAAGTCCTCCCAGGTTCTCCTCCATGCTCTTCTCTCATTGCAGGCTTAGAGGACATTTGCCTCAGCCCTGAGAATGATGCTTGGGGAGGCTGTAGAGCCACATGGAAGGTGTCCACTTTCTGGGTTGCCTAAAGCCTCTGACAGATAGCTCTGCTTGTTGATGGCATTTCCTCAGTGTCCCTGATAGCCTGTGCTACAGTCTTTGCTCCTAGCACTGCCCTTGTTTAGACATAAGGTGGCTTGAGGGAGTTGTTTAAATGAAACAGAAGGAATACCAGTTGTAAAGGAAAAAAACAAACTTTTTTCCTATTCTCACGCACTACTCAACATTTCTGATACCAGTTATGTGGGGGTTTTCTCCACACGCCAAGAATTCTCCGGTGAACACAAATAGAGTGTCATATAATTTAACTCAATTCTGACACTATTTACCTGGAGGTATCATCACATCCCACAGGTTGAGGGCTCAGTGCCACAAGACTCTCCCCTAACTTTAGATGCAAATCACAATTGCAAGAAGTATATACTGCTGACCAACTGTCTATAAATTGAGGGTTCCCATGACCTTCTCCTCAGGTTCAATTAATTTGCTAGAGTGACTCACAGAATTCAGGTAAACACTTTACTTACTTATGTTTACCCATTTATTACAAAGGATATTTTAAAGAATGCAAGTGAACAGACAGAAGAAGGAGATACACAGGGGATGGTATGTGGAAAGGGGCGAGGATCTTTCTTGCCCTATCTAGGGGTGCCATTCTCCCAGCACTTCCAGGTGTTCAATAACAGGGAAGCTCCTTGCACCCAGTCCTTTGGGTTTTTCTGGAGACTTCATTACATAGGAATATGGATTAAATCATGGGCCATTGGTGATCAACTCAACCTTTAGCTCTTCTTCCCTCACTGGTTGTCAGGAGGATGGAAATGAAAGTCCCAACCCTTTAATCATTACTTTGTCTTTCTGGTGACCAGCCCCATCCTGAAGCTACCTAGGAGACCGCAGCCACCAGTTATCTCATTAGCATCCAAAAGACACTCATCACTCTGGAGAGTCCAAGGATTATAGGAGCTATATACAAGGAACCAGGGGCAGAGACTGCCATCCAAAAGAGTATCAGGATGGCTAAATAGTAGAAAAGAGAGTTTTATTGGTGATATCAATTTGCAAACTGGGAAGAGACAGTCTCCAGCGTGGACCAAAGGTGCTATCTCTTCGAAGAGGGAAAGATCAAGTTGGGTTTTATACCTCACAGGGTCTGTATTGTACAGTGGAGTTATACATATTCAGCAGGCTTGGGGGAAGCTATATACTGATATAGTTATTAGGAGAGCTGAGCACATGCACAATAGGTAAACATGTATGTAACATATTAACACATCCAATGTTCACCTTGGGGGTGGGGTTTTAGCATTACGATGAAGTAGAATTTGGCTCTTTATGTTAAAAACTAAACTAGGACACAAAGACAGTTTGTCTAGTCTGTATAAGCTGACTGAAACTGGCTTAAGGTCTGCAGATGCTTATCAGAAAAGAATGTTTGTAAGGCTGGTCCTCTGTCCCACTAGTTGTAGTGGTCTGGTTTGTAATTCCTACTTAGAAGGGGTCTGATAACTTGCCTGATAGCTCCTATTGTTAGGGAGTCTAGCAAGAGTGTGGTTTTTCCTGTAGCATTTAGAAATTTTCCATGGCAGCTGAGGCCTGAACCCTTGACTTGTGGATAAATTTTGTTTCCTTAACCTTAGGGTCTGTCTGAGAAAAGGAGCATCTATTTTGGTATCTTAGATCACAAGACCAAATTTATATTTCTTATTCTAGTACAATGGTGTACCACTCCTTAGAGACAACTTGAAAAGAAAAGAACAGATGAAAAGGTAATAGAGCAGTGGTTCTCAAACTGAAGCTCGTATAAGGATTACATGGAGGGCTTGTTCAAGCTTAATTGCTGGCATTCACCTCCAGGGTTTCTGACTCAGTTGGTCTGGGATGGGGCATTAGAATTTCTATTTCTCAAAAGTTCCCAGGTGATGTAATGCTGTTGGTCTGGGCACCAACAGCATTACATCATCTACGAGGTAGGGGAAGGAAAGGGAGAGCAGAAGATCTTGCCCTTAATATATTCTTTTTTTAGGACTAAAATTTGATCCTTTAAAACAGAATTATGCCCTAAAAAATGTGGCTAAAGAATATATGGTAAAAGCAAAAGAATAAAAAATGAATCTATAAAGATCTTTTCTTAATAAAGAGATGGAATAGCATTAACTACTTTAAATGGAAGGTCTTTTAGTTTTTGTTTTAAATAACATTTCCTTTTCCTGATAATAAAAGTAAAGTACTACATTGTAGGAAAGTTGAGCAATTCAGGAAAATGTAAAGACTAATCTAAGTACCCAAAGATAATCACTCTTATCATTTCAGTCAATTTGAAAAAAAATTAAAAGAAACATAAGGAATTACCCATTAAGATAGAAACAAAACTTAATCTACAATGTTAATTTAAGAAGGTCAATGGTCTGAGTCTGGTTTCAGGCCTGTGCTCCTAGTTGCTGTCTTACAGGAAAACAGAACTAACTTTTATTGGGTGTTCACTATGTGTAGGCCCTTTGTGTATGTTTCCTCATTGCCCTTCACAACAACCCTAGGAGGCGGATGTCATCTGTATTTAACAGACAGGAGACTGAAGGCCAGAGAAGTCCCCAGCTTGTAAGTAGCAATGGTGATGCAGTGTGGAATCCACATTCATCTGACTTGTGAATGTCTGAGTTTCCACAGCAGGGACTGCCACAGCCTCTGTAGGCAGATCACTGTGAGATTGGCTAAGACATTGTGAACTCCTTAAAGAGGGGAAAATAGCAGAGGATGCAATATTGGGTCATGGGGCTCCCTATCCTTCAGGGACCTCAGGGAGAGAGGCCATGGAGAAGCCACTATCCCTGGAGTAGTAATAAGCAGAATGAGATAAGAAAAACCCTCCCACGATGGCATCTTAGAATCCCAAGGGCTGTGGGACACTAAAACAGGCAAGACTGGGAACAACACTAGCACAAGTGATAAGTGAATTCCTTGTGGGTAAGTTAATAAACAGAGGTTCTGGGGAAGAGTGGTTTCTCCTAAGGTGTTAATGTTTATTTAAAAGAACTGGTGAAATAAGGAAATGTAGGCCATAAAGATCCCTGACCTTGAGCAAATGAGATCACTTTCAAAGTTACGTCGCTAGGGCAGACCGTCCTAAGAAGTTTGTTGACAAGAGGAGTTGCATGCAGGGGCACACGTTGTTAAGGAGAGTTCTTTGCTTAGAGGAGGGGGGTGATTGTTGGTTTTTGTGGAATAAGGTAACCCTAAGCATATTTATAAGCAAAGAACCAAGATCAATGACGAGTGAGTAAAGTGAAGCATTAAGAAGTGAGGGGATCACCGATGAGTTATGAAGCCAGTGGGAGTGGCCTCAGGCCTACAGCAGAAAGAATTAGCCTTAGCAAGGGAAGGGAAAAGAAAGGGAGGCAGTCTGACCTCTGAAGACAGAGAGGAAGTCATTAAAATGTGGAGGATGATTAACACGTAAGGGAGGAGGCTGAGGCAGCTCACAGCTGGCTGACTCGATTTCAGCACATCAAACTTCTAGACACAGAAGGGAACTTCAAGAAAGATGTCAGTGATTCTTGAACTTCTTTGACCACAGCCCATCTCCTTAACCTGCTCCCACTTTCCAACGAGAGTTAAAAGAGGGTTAGAGAGGAGAAAAATGAAAATGAGACCACATTTTAGTAAGCCTTGATAATTCACTTACTATTGGTAAGCAACCCTCAGTAGGACTTAGAGAAGAAAGCTTTTTGAAATTGAATCTTATTTTTTCCATGAGAACTGGAAGAACAGCTTTCATCCCTAGGGTGGTTACTGGCCCTCCTTCCCAGAGAACCTCTAGGCACACCTTGCAGTGGGCACAGGCCACACTGAGGATCAATCTATCCTGCCCCTTCCCCAACCCCCACCCCCAACAGCTGAGGGAAGTGAGGCTTGGAAAGACTTTTACACAATTACACATAGCCTGTTAGCGGTGGGCTCTGCACTAAACCTAGGTTTCTTAACTCCATGTCCAGGGCTGGTTCCTCTTCTTTAACAAAGATGATGTCATGTAACTTCATGGGGAGGGGAAGACCTGAGAAATAGGGAATGTTTAACCTGCCGCCATAGAGGAGGGAACACACGTTCAGTGTGATCAATCAAGGAAAGCCCTCTTGGGATGAGCGCTATTAGAGGTCATTTGCTTGACTGAGACCCAGAAGCTTCTGGTAGTTTCCTAAAGCTGACATTAGAAGAGTTCAAAGGGCATGAAATTGAAGGAAGCTCCTGAGGATGTCACTGAAATGACTGGCCGATCAAATCAGGGAGACTGGTAGTTTCAGCAAAAGCAAAAGGACTGTGTGACTATGGTTAAAAGGAGGGCAAGAATGGGTTCTGTGAGAGTGGAGAGGGGATGGTAAGGAATAGGAACCTGTCACAGGCAAGTGGAATTGGAGACCCTCAGGCGCACCAGCTCTGTGTGGTGATGCACACAGATGATGCTGGCTGCAGGACAGGAGAGGTGCCTGTCTCTGCAGGAGGGTGAGGTGTTGAGTGTCATATCTGTCATGAAGGAGACATCTTAAAGAATATGCTCTGAGTTTTCTTCAGAGATGAAGATTAATATACCTTTGGTAGTTTAGTCTCCCAATATTTGTTTTATTTCCTTCTATGAGATCTTGGGCAAAAAAAAGCAATTCATAACAATGAGAACAACTGTTTATTGACTACCTGGCATATATTAGGCATTTCATTTGTATTACCTCATTTAACCTCAACGACCTTGTGAAAAACCATTATTATCCCCAGCTCTCAGATGATGAGACTAGTCTCAGAGACTCTGGAAACTCACTCAAAATCACATAGCTAATACATCCCGAAATTCAAATTGAAGTTCATCTGACCTTCAAAGTCCATATGTAAGGAGACCTCTCCCTAAGGACCATTTGTTGAGCATCCTCATTGTCAACTCCAAGGTGACCTCCTGCATTAGAACATTGTTGAAAATATAAGTTTTCTTGCCTTGCATTAGACCAACTGAAGGAAAGTCTCTGGGAGTGAGACCTAGAAATCTATATTTTTAACAAGCTCATTAAAGTTGACTAAGGCGGGCTTTACTCTTAACCTTTACTGAGGTTAAGAGATAACTTATTGGGAGTCTTTTGAAGTTTCATTTCTTTGTCTGTTTCTTATTTTTATTGCCTATGTGATTCCCCATTAGGTGAGCAACAGATACCCCAATGGTCTAGACATCCTGAGAGGCTGTTTCTAGGGATGGGATTGGAGAGCAAGAGAGAAGCTCAGAGGTTGTGTCTTCTGTGCTGTTTCATTAGTTCTAGTGCAACAAGGAAGAGAGGGGCCCTGGAAAAAAGTTGTGGCAGCTAACAAGGGAGCAGGCGGGTTAATCTCTGGACTGTGTGAAAAAATTCAGGGAAATGGCAGGAAAGATAATGCAGGATCTGGAAGGGTCATTAGGGAGTTATCTGTTCTGGGGGTCCCATTAATGGAAAAAAGTCATTTGAGAAGCAAGGAGGAAGCACAACTCTTCCTTTCTCCCTATTGAATTGGAGAGTAGAAGGAAGTGGCCAAACAGGGGAATGGGACCATCTGGAAGAAACCAGGATTCAGGTAAAGGGGTGGCAGTTAGTAGGGATGTTCCCGATGGAATCAGACCTTCCCAGGCCTTGGAGGGAGAGACTAGTCTAGAGTGGATTTTGAAAGATGTGGAGCTGAGTTGGAGAGAAGTAAACTGAGGAGGTACCCCTGGGGAAGGTTTTTTACTTCTTCATAGAAAATAAAGGAGTATGGGGACTTGGTGGTGCGGCACCATGAGCATAGGCTTGAACATCAGACAGACATGGGTTCACACCCTGGCTCTGCCCGTCACTGGCTGTGGGACCTTGGGCTGGGAAGGTGACCTCTCTGAGCTGAACTCCTTATCTGATTCCCACATTAAGAGATTTCTCAGAGGACTAGTTAGTTTATGTAAAATAACTGGCCATGTACTAGGCAAGACATTCCAGTATGTGTGTTGGTGGCCAGTAGAGGGAGCTAGGGAGAGGCATGTGTTAGCAAGAGGGAATGGAAAGTGGGAGCCTGTGGACTGGTCTTCAGGGAGGCTGGGGGGCTATTGATGCCATGATGGTGTGGCAGCTGGGTGAGCTGCCACAAGTTTGCATCTGATTTCTTCCAGGCTGGGCTGTGACTCACCATTAGGGCTTTTAGGGGCTCTGCTGCGACCACTTCCTGTTGTGCTAGAAGCTTGTTTCAAACTAGAGCAGCCCCCCAGATGACCGCTTTGCAAATCTCTCACCCTCTGTAGCTGGGTCCAGAATGCTTGTTTTTCCACCCCCTCCTGCTATGACAGGGGGAAGCCTCAGGCAGCACCCTACTGTTTTAGGGGTGTCACAGGGCCTGGGGAACAGAGGAGGAAGTGGGGAAACAGGGAGGAATGGAGGCGTGCCAGTTTGGGGGTCTGTCGTTGTTCACAGCATGCGGCAGGCATTTCCTGCACTTAAACATGAAAGTACATGTCCTACATGCATGGATAGTCAGAGACCTTGGGAGACGTATTCAACCATAATTACCTCAAAATAGAAATTCATGAACAAAAACAACTAAATGCTTTCATTTTTAATTTGCACTCACTGTGGGTTTTGTGCCTCAGACCAGCCCCACCTAGGCGACTGGAGCAATATTGCTGTCGCCCCCTGTGCTGCTTTTTTAGTACTGTTTTCTTTGCCCATAAAGGAAATGGTAGTTCCCTTCCCTCTTCCTGCCTGCACCCCACTCCTTTGAGATTCCCTATACTGAGGGAAAATCCCAACACTTAATAAGGTGAGAAGAGTAGAAATGATCCACTTGAGTCCACTTGAGTGTTTTGCACTTCCTTGCCTTCGTCCCAGAGATTTTTCTCCCACCCAGGGTTGGCTGCCAGCTAGAAACACTCTTCAACGTAATGACCACGTAATTCTGCCCATTGACTTCAGCATCATATCCTTCCTTTTTCCTTTCGCTCCTAGCAGACAGCCCTGAGCTTGCCTGGCAGACACCCCCACCCCTGACTCACAGCCTCCTCTAAGAACTTTGCATCTGCACCTTCTATTTGTGGCCTTGGCTTCTAGTTTTGTCGGCCCATGGCCTGAGATTTCATTGTCTACCAGGATCGACCCATCTACCTGTGTGTTTTAGGTGATGTTAGGAGTGGGCAGGAGGGTGAGATGGGGTGTGGAATTTATAGTCTTGCATATAGAGAATTTATTCCCAGCTGCTTGCCGGGGGTATAGTTGATTTACTACTTCCTTAACCCTTACTCCCATGCAAGATAGGTGAGAATGGACTTAGAGGAGAGAAGCTGGCCTCTTGCAAGACTACAAGGTGGAGAGAAGTGAAGTGGGAGGTTTGGAGCTTGCCCTGGTTGAGGGTCTGCATTTCTCCTTCTTCCCCTGCAGCCCTGGCCCGCCACCGCTACGCGAAGCAGGCTCAGGCCCTAGGTTCTCAGATGATGGAAAAACCCCTGTACTGGGGGGCGGACAGGAGCTCCCAGGTTTCATCTTATGCAATGAACCCGCTGCTGCAGCGAGGTAAACCTTGCCCGAGATTTGGGGTTGGGAGGGCAGAGGGCAAGGGTAGGAACATGGACTGCATTGGGGCCCCATGACCAATAGGGTGTGTGTCTTCATGACTGCGGGTGGGAGGGAGTGAAGGCAAGTTAAATAATGTAACATTCTAATGTCCTGATTCTGAGGAGTATGTTTTGGGCCAGTAGATATGCATGTTCTGTCCTTGTCTTCATTCAGATTTGTCCCTGCGGTCCAGTCTTCCACAGATGCCAGTGACCCAGACCACGGCTCACCCTCCCATCACCAATGGTGTCCTGGAATATTTGGAGAAAGAGCTGCGGAACCTCAACCCAGCCCAGCCTCTGCCCCCTGACCTCAAAACCAGATTGGGCCATCCCTGCAGCATGCTGTCCTCCCTGGGCTCCGAGGTTGTGGAACGCAGAATAATCCAGCTGCCCCCACTGATCAGAGACCTGCCATCCTCAGGGAGGACCAGTGACTCCTTGCGCCAGCAGTGGCTCAGTCCAATTCCCGCCAGACCGTCGGATCTGAGGGAGGGGAGAAGACAGCACCATTACTCTGATTTCCAGCAGGAGTTCCAGGACCGGAGGCCAAAGCCCTGGGCATTGGAGAGAAGGGAGCTGGACCACTCATGGAGTGGAAGGCACAACAGCTCCAGGCTCAATGGGTCACCCATACCCTGGTCAGACAGGGACAGCCTCAGTGATGGCCCCTCATCCAGCGTGACACGCTGGTGTCCCAGCCGTCCCCCACTCAGGAGCCACTATCAGCAGAGGCCCCACAGGCCCAGCCCCCGGGAGGGTGCGCAGAGGCGTGGGAGACGCAGGCACCGCAGCTACTCCCCTCCTGTGCCCTCGGGCCTCAGTTCTTGGAGCTCTGAGGAGGAGAAGGAGAGGCAGCCCCAGAGCCGGAGGGCCCACCGCCAGCGCTCGTACTCCCCAAACTGGCCTGAGGAGAAGCCGCCCAGCTACAGCTCACTGGATGTCATTCCAGGCAAGAATGGCAGGAAAAAAGGGAGTGTGGAGAGGCGCTCGGTGAGCCTGGGGCATCCTACTGAGGGTCGGGCGTGGGCAGAGAGGACTCTCCAGCCAGGCTTGGCAGCCGCTGACACAGGCCGCCTCATGTGCCCCTGCTGAGGGTGCCTTCTCCCTGTTTGCACAAATTACCCCTGTGGACTGGGTGAGCCAACCCCCTTGAGCTAACAGGACCTAATGAGTACAGGGTGTCAGTCAGTATAGAGTGCAGGGGATGGGCTCAAAGCTTATGAAGGGCCTTCTTGTCCTCAGTGTCACTGTAGGTCTCATCACAGTCCTGTGAGCAGGTCAGGCAGTGTCCCCATTTCACGGATGAGGAAGTGAGGTTCAGAATGATTAAGCACCTTGTGAGCAGTGGAGCTAGGACTTGAATGCAGGGCTGCAGGGCTGAGGCTTTACCTCCTTTCACAGCTGCCCTGCTTTATTTAGCAGTGTATTTCCATACCCCAAATTAAAACGGGCAGCCTGACAGAAAACATTTGTCAAGTCAGCACACAAGGTCCTAGTGTATGCGAGGATGAGGACCTCTGAGACATCCCCTCGAAAGGATCATTTAAACTGATTTTTTTAAAAAAACAAAACCCTGATATCCCAAATATGGGTCATAACTTTGGGATTATTAGGCAAGATTTCAGTGGGTATCAGACATAGCTTACCAGGCTAAAAGGAGAACACAGGAGAATATAGGTGCTTTTTTTTTTTGTAGAGATGGGGTCTTGCTCTTGTTCAGGCTGATCTGGCACTCCTGATCTCAAGAGATCCTCCCGCCTCAGCCTCCCAGAGTGCTAGGTTTGCACGCGTGAGCCACTGCATCTGGCCAGGATTTAGATCTTTTGGGCCTCTGGATACAGATTTTTTTTTTATGAAGTGCCTTTAAAAAATCATTTATAATTAATATACTCAAATGATGGTGTTCATTTAATGTTGCCACTCTGCAAAAGAATGCTTCTATTGCTCAAAAACATTGATGAACTCTCTCAGAGCCAACTTGCAAGCTACCCACTAAAATCTTCTATTTAACGAAAATAGTTTTCTCTTTTGCTTCTGTTGAGATGGTCAAAGAGACATGAAGTAGCTTTGAGGGAAGTTCCCAGAGTAGAGGGATATTATAAAAAGAAGAATCGTAGTCTCTCACAGGCTTTGAAGCATATAACTCATTTGGAAGTACATGTTCTGCTATGATTTTATTAAAAAAGCAATCACAGACATGGTGTGTGAAAAGGAGCAGGTCTCTTAGGAGAGCCACAGTGCTGCTCTTTCTAAAGCAGAACCTTGGTGAGAGAGCAACTTATGAGGAAGGTAGTGAAGACCAGCAGGTGTATCTGAAATAGTCAATGGCAACTATGTCATTTTATCACAGATGTCCCATGAGAGACAAAGATCAGCAATAGTGAAAATAGCCACCCCTTGCTAAGTGTTACTGAGTTATAGACGTGCAACATCTCATTTAATCCTCACAACAGTCCTGTGAGATTTATGCTATTATCCTCATTCGCAGATGATACAACTATTTTTTCTATGTTACCAGTAAGAAAATCACATCATGAACGAAAACATAGTCAAAGGTCAGACAACTGATGACAGTTACTTTATCATATAGTGAGTAAACCATGTCTCTTCATTTTAACAGAAAAGATATAATTTAAAAACCAGTTTGGGGCCAAAAATCTAAACCCTATTTTCTTCTAAGTTAAATTCTTTCCTCGATTTTTTTTAAGTTAAATTATATGGCTTCTTGTAAGAGAGGTGTAAAAGAAACATCAGTTATGTTCCAGACACTAGATTTAGCCCTTTCCAAGCCTTTGTTAATCCTCACAACCACCATGTGAGGCTCAGAGAGGTTGGGTAGCAAGCCCAAAGCCACACAGTCAACAGGGAGTGAAGCCAAAGTTTGAACATAGCCCTTCGCCCCCCAAGCCTTTTCAATAACTCATTCTGACTCCTTAGAAAAAGAGAAGAGTATCATCAGGGGTCAATGACATTTTCTGATAACTTTATTTCTTCTTCATTTTCTGAGAGTAATATAGCTTCATTTAGCAGCGAGATGTACACAACAATAATTCTACCACAAGCAAACCAAATTTTCAGTTGTAAAGTTGCCCCCCTGAGGCAGAGATTTTGTTCAAGACAATTTTAAAAGGCTCCATTGTTTAGGGTCTCTTTGAGCTTATCTCCCAAGGAGTTATCATTTTACATTATCACATTCAACTTTCCCCTCATATTCTTACCATGACCAGAGGCCAAGGATTGATTTGGCAGATTGGTTAGTTTGAAGGGCAGAGTTTTTTGTTTGATTTGTTTACAGCTTGAATTTTGAATGCCTTTATTGAGGCAACAACGTCTCCAGGTCCAAAGTCTTGCTCTTCCCTCCTCTCCTTGGTGAGGCTGGATCAGGGGTGGGGAACCTGCGGCCTTAAGTGTGGCCTTTTACCTGTAAAATTGGATTCAGTCAAAAGGCTGCACTTAAGGATCTAGAAGGCCACATTTAGCCTTAAGGCCACAGGTTCCCCACCCCTGGGCTGGATGCTTCCCAGACAGGTTACCTTCCTAGCCTCTGAAGTCATTGGAATTTGCAGCAGAATTCAGATACCATAATACGATTAGGCCTCTAGATGGTGATCTTTGATCATGGACACTTGAAGTTTCTGTTTGTTCCTGGAGTTGATAAGACGTATCACTGTTTTGTTTTTTACAGCAGCCTTTTAGCAGTTACAGCTTAACCATAACTTGTTATAAGATACTTATTAAAAACACTTTATTTAGTGTTTAGAAAAATATGAATTAAACAAAAAAGTTTTTGGTTCACATGGAATCTTCTCTCTCAAGAGTATTGTGTAACAGATACCAATAAACAAGAGTTTCCATGTAGATGATCTCAAAGGAACCTGAAATAGGTAAGAACTATTTTTTTGCACAGTGTCCATGAGGAAATGGAAGTTACGTTGAGGGATCTCCCATCCAACTCCAGAACCAGGACTCCAACTGAGATCTTCTCAATTCAGGTCTGGTGGTCTTTTCACTCAGCCGAAGTTACAACCTCAGAAATATAAGGAACAGAAACTTCAAGCTTTTAACTCCAGTGATTACAGACTGAGTGGCCCCTGTGTTCCTGGTCTCCTTCAAATAAGTTATCTTTCTTTTCAATCTTGCCAAGGCATTTCTGGCTTGTTCCAAACTTGGCCTGTACACACCTGTTCTACTGCAAGAGAAAACCACCGTGTTCTATTCTCATCAAGCTAAATTCAAACTTTCAATAGAGAATCCTAGCTTTCCCCCTTTTTTTCTTGACTTTTTGATTTAATAAAAAAAACTTGTATCAGGATTCTTAATCTTCTGCTTTCAACAAAATGTCTGCTCCTTGGTCATGTCTAGGTTTTCCTTTAGCCAGCTCTGCACAAACTCCTTTTATCCCATTTCATTGTTTTCCTTTGTGTCAGATAACATAAATTCCACAGCATTTTGGTTAGAAACCATGACTTCTAAAACTCACTTTCCTGATAAATTGGATTTTTTATAGCAACATGAATGTTCATACATATATGACACCTTTTGAACAGTATATTTTAGGACAGATGCCTTATCTTCCTACATCAAATAAGTTATTGGAAGGTCACATTCATGAACTTCAAGTATAGATCTTCAAAACTTAAATAAAATGATCCCCTATAGTACATAGGTACAGAAATATGAGAAATGTAAATCATAGTTCTTTACCCTCATCAAGCAAGTGGAAAAAGCCCAAAGACCAAGTGGAATAATTTCTGACAAAAAGCCACTGAGTTTAGTCAGGAAGAGATAATTAGTGATCTTTGAAAAATAACTTCAGAAAAATACTAAGGTGTGAAGTTAAACTTTTTAGAAAAAGGCTGGGAATGAATGGTTCAGGAGACTATAAACAGGAAAAAGAGAACTGGGCCATGTCTTCATGGATAAATGGTAGAGAGATGGACTGATGACTGGAACAGGTGACAGTCACCTGTTCCATTCATCAGACTTTTGTTTTTCAGTCTAAGAGAGACTCAAAGATGTTAAAAAACAGACCAGGCCCCATGTGGTGGCTCACACCTGTAATCCTAGCAGTCTCGGAGGCCGAGGCAGGAGGATCACTCAAGGTCAGGAGTTCGAAACCAGCCTGAGCAAGAGCGACACCCTGTCTCTACTAAAAATAGAAAGAAATTAATTGGCCAACTAAAACTATATATAGAAAAAATTAGCTGGGCATGGTGGCGCATGCTTGTAATCCCAGCTACTCGGGAGGCTGAGGCAGGAGGATCGCTTGAGCCCAGGAGTTTGAGGTTGCTGTGAGCTAGGCTGATGCCATGGCACTCTAGCCTGGGCAACAGAGTGGGACTTTGTCTCAAAAAAAAAAAAAAAAGACATAGTCTTTAGGTTCAGATCTGCTGTCCTGGCAGCCACTACTCACTCAGGATTTGTGAATCAAGTGCACCTTGTGTATTGTATACATAGAATATTCTGGCTGACTGGATTTTTTTGTGTTCTTCTATTCCCCAGGAGAGAGGCAGCTCCCGTAGTGGAAGGAGTGTTGTCATTTAATCACCAGGCACAGCACAGATTCTGTGGCTACTTCTTGGCTCCCACGTGTCATCAGCATCACCTAGACTTCCAGCTGACCTGGGCAGGACCTGCAAGTCTGTATATAATGATTTTGGCTTACATTCTGAGAATCAAATAGAAGAATTTTAAACATAAGAATTTAAGGAATTAATGACTGTCATTTTAGCTTTGGTTCACACATGCTGCATATTTATATAGTCTCTGACTAGTAATGGACCCTATCTGGGATGTGATCCCTCAGGAACTTAAGTAGCCTGAGTCTTTAAACTAGACTACACTGCCCAGGACTATGGCCGTGTTCAAAGTGAGGACTCAGGAATTTTTAAGAAGAAATCAAATATGTTGGAAATCTATGGAGTATTATAGGAAAGTCCCATGGGAACTTGTCTCCCTCTATTGCATCTCTTGAGTGTCCCTCCATGTTTGGAGTTTATCCCACTGCCCCCAAGCTCAGTCCTGAGCAATCCTGAGGTTCCAGCAAGAGATGTCACAGGAGATACTCCATCCTTGTGCTCTCTCATGGGCTGTTTATTTTAAATGTAGAAACTCACAGGTTAGAAGTTTTTATAGCCTTATTCCTGTGCCTTGTTTTCTTCTTGCTCTTAATTTATATTTTCTTATATATTATGTATCCATTAAAATCACTTTAATCACTTTAAATGCTTCTTGGGAACAGCACAGTGTATAAATAAAAAATAAAATGTGCTGGGCTGAGGATTCTACCCCAAATAAATATCTACTTTTCTACTTCGGTGCACTTGATTGGATTAAGCTGCCTTCCCCACTAAAGCTCAGAGAAAAGCCAGGCCAACCTGGGTAGTTCTGGGGCCATCATTCTCTTGATGCTACTCGAATTTCTCAAGCAGAAGCATCCAGGCAGGTCTTGTCACTCAGAGAGCCCCAGGAGGAAAGGGCTGTGTGTCCCCTCCCTATAACAACTTCTCCTACCCTCTCTCATTTTCTGCAGTCCCTTTGGAGGCTTCATGAATCCATTTGTACTTGATGTGGAGACCCGCCCTGAGCATATTAGGAGGAGGTAGCCTGAGTGGAGGGGTGTGTGTGTTCTTCAACAGTATTCGTATGTGCTCAGTTTGTACCCTATTAACACATCCATTTTTCCCAGTCTCATTAACTTAATTACATGTGTAGAAAATAGGTTAAATTGCTGCATTGGGCAAAGGTTTCTTTTTTGATATCCATGTATAACTGGATCGAATGTATCAGAACAGAAAAAAAAAAGATTTTAACAGACAATGTAGACATGAAAATTTAGTAGGTGAGGGACTTCTGGTCTGAACAAGATGGCACTGCCTGCTCTTCCCTGCTAAGTACAACTTTATACATCTTGGAAATGGCGCAAGAGACAACCAAAAGATAACTATGAAGGGTGTTAAGAAGGTGGCGATCTGGTTTGGGAACCCATCCTGCTGGATCTAATGGAATCCCTCTGGCAACCTGAGGCAAGGACACTTATTGGGACTCCTGCAAAAAATAAGTGACCAGGGGAAGTACTCTCCTCCCTGCTGGGCCAGAGACTCCTCTTTTCTAAGGAGAGATGCTGAGGTAGGCAGGAAGAATCAGTAAGAGAAACCCAGGAAAAACAAGTGGTCCAGTTGGGGAAGCCTCTTTGTGCAGGTCTGAGACTTTTCTCCCTTGCCCTTTTACCTCTAGAAACACAAAAAGGGACCTGGCACAGCCAGCAGCCCTGCAGCTAGCAGCTTCATCACAGAAGCCAATTTGTGGAACTGAGACTCTCCTCCTGGGGCCAGAGAAACCTGATCAGCTGGGAAACATCAGCAGGAGGATTCCTCACACCCCTCCCTCACCAAGAGATATCTCGCAGCCTGGGCAGGGGAAATTCCTCCTGCCCCCTCAGGTAGTACCTACAGACTCTGGTGGGGGCCCCAGTAATACCAAATAAACCAAGCAGACCAAAATAACACTACAGGGCTCTGAAAATTAAACTGCCATTAGAATCACAACCCACAAAAATAGGCTAAGACCTATATGCTAAACCTGAAGAACGACTCCCTGCAAAATAAAATATGTATATAGAACTCAGAGTCTCCTAACATAATAGACAAAATGTCCAGAATGCAAACCAAGAACCAAGAAAATAAGAACTGAAATAAAAAAGGAAATCAATTGATGCCAACACTGAGATGAATCAGATGTTAAAACTATCTCATAAGAATTTGAAAGCAGACATCATATAAATGTTACAATAATTATAAATTCTTTTGAAACAAATGAAAAAAATCTCAGAAGAGAAATAGAAATTATATTTTAAAAGAAATGGTATGGAAGTTATAGAACTGAAAAATATAATAACCAAAACTGAAAACTCACCAGAGAGGCTCAGTAGTACAGTAGAGATGATGGAGGATAAAAATCCATGAACTTGAGGACAGAACAATAGAATTCACCCAATCTGAACAATAGAAATTAAACTGGAAAGAATGAATAGACCTCAGGGACCTATGGGACAATAACAAAATATCTATTATTTATATCACCGGAATCAAAGTAGAGGAGAGAAGGGGTAGGGATGAATGAATAATTGAAGAAATAATGGCTGAAAACTTCCCAAATTTGATGGAAGACACCAACCTAGAGATCCAAGAATCTGAATTAATTCCAAAGAAGAAAAATCCAAAGAAATCTATGTGAAGACACATCAAAATTAAACTTTTGAAAACTGAAGACAAAAAAAAGCCTGAAAGCAGCCAGAGAGAAATAATGCATACACCAATTTGAATGGATTTCTCATCTAAAACCATAAATAAGGAAGTGGCCAAATATTTTTTTAAGTGCTGAAAGAAAAGAACTGTCCATCCATAATTCTATATCTGGCAAAACTATCAGGAATCAAGGGAAGATTAAAACATTCACAGATGAATGAAAACTAAAAGATTTTGTGACTAGCAGACCAACCCTTGAAAGATTGGCTAATAAAGGAAGTTCCTCAAACAGAAAGGAAATTATGAAAGAAGGAAACTTAGAGCATCAGGAAGGAATAAACAATAGAAAAAGCAGAAATACTGGTTAATAGGCAATTCTTTTCCTTATGAGTTTTATAAATCATATTTGATGACTGAAACAAAAATGATAACACCATCTGATACTCAAAACAGTGATACTTAAAGGAAACCAAAGGGCTCACGCCTGTAATCCTAGCACTCTGGGAGGCCGAGGTGGGTGGATCGCTCAAGGTCAGGAGTTCGAAACCAGCCTGAGCAAGAGTGAGACCTCGTCTCTACTAAAAACACAAAAGAAATTAATTGGCCAACTAAAAATATATAGAAAAGTTAACCGGGCATGGTGGTGCATGCCTGTAGTCCAGCTACTTGGGAGGCTGAGGCAGAAGGATCGCTTGAGCCCAGGAGTTTGAGGTTGCTGTGAACTAGGCTGATGCCACAGCACTCTAGCCAGGGCAACAAAGTGAGACTCTGTCTCAAAAAAAAAAAAAAAAAAAAAGGAAACCAAAGGGATCTAAATGGAAGTGAGGTTTCTATGCTTTATTCGAAATGGTAAATGTTGATACCAGTACATTGTTAAAAATAGCATGTGTAACACCCAGAGCAACTACTATGAAAAGTATACAAGAGACAAACTCAGAAGTACTATAAATAAATCAAGATGAAATCCTAAAACATATTGAAGTAAATTGCAGAAAGACAAGACAGAGAAAAAGAGAAATGAGAACCAAAAGAAAGAAATAGAAAATAAATAATAACAGACTAAAGTGCTAGCATATCAATAATTACCTTAAATGTAAATGGTCTAAATACATGAATCAAAAGACAGAGATTGGCAGACTAGATTTAAAAAAACCTAACCATAATCCAACTATATGCTGCATAAAAGGAAATCACTTCAAATTCAAACACAGGTAAGTTGAAAGTAAAAAAGGGTGTGTTTATCTGCCATAATAAAATGCCACAGACTGGGTGACTTAAACAAGAAAAATTTATTTCTGACTATTCTGAAGGCTGAAAGTCCAATATCAAAGTGTCAGCAGATTTGTTTTCTCCTGAAGGCTCTGTCCTTGGTTTGCAGATAGTGGCCTTTTCCCATACCTCTCATATGTCCTAATCTCTTCTTATAAAGACACTGGTCAGATAGGATTAGGACATATCCTAGATAGCCTCATGTTAACTTAATTCCCTCTTTAAAGGCCCTATCTCCAAATATAGTCGTATTCTGAGGTACTAGGGGTTAGTGCTTGAACATATGAATTTTGTTGGGGGGGAGGGGGAGGACACAATTCAGTCCGTAATGTGGCATATCCATGGAATTCTGTTCAGCAATAAAAGGGAACAAATTCCTGACACATGCTGCAACATGGATGAACTTCAGAAACATTATGTGAAAGGAAAGAAGCCAGATGCAAAGACCACATGTGGTCTGATTCTATTTATATGGAATGTCCAGAAACAAAGGCTTACATTTCTGTAGAGTCAGAAAGTAGATCAGTGGTTGCCTGGAACTGGGGTGGGAACAGAAATTGTAAATGGATGCAAGGGTTCTTTTTGGGGTGATGGAAGTGTTCTAAAACTGGATTGTTGTGATGGTTGAACAATATTGTAAACTTACTAAAAAATTTTAATTGTAAACTCATAAGGAGTGAATTTTCTGATTTGTGTATTATACGTCATTAAAGACGTCAAGCATAGTAGATGAACATTATTCCAAGTTTTTTTTTCTCTGAGCAATAGATATTCCTTTACAATGTGTTCATATGAATGCTACTACTTTTAGTTAAGGGGAAAAAAAACCTTTGTTGCTCAACTTTAACAGAAGAAAAGAAAATTGAAGTGAAACTGGAGGAATTGATAAACTTCAAATCTTTCATTTCTAAGAGATTTTACTTCTTACAGAAATCCTCCTATATTATGAAAGAAGACAAAGAAAAACATGGAGCTGTTAGAATACTTAATTGTGCTTTAAGACCTTAGGTTTCAGATGGACTTCCTGGCATAAAAATGAGAATGCTAGCACTCTCATACTTCTAATATTACAACCCCTGAACTCCCAACTTGTTAAACAAAACTAGTTATTTTTATTTTGGAAAACATGAAAAAGATCATTTTTTATTCAAGGTTTTTTTCAACTTTCACAGACAGGAAAGAATTCTGATGGCTATCTTAAAAATCAAAAGCTATTCTGGTCTTTTATAATTCAGTAGGGAAAAGCTGCTCTTTTCTTGTGCGAGTTTTATGGAGGACAGAGTTTATAGAGTTCATTTTAAGTTCAGGTACATTACGACATGAACTAGCCAAGCCTTCAGGGTTTTTTTTTTAATTATCTCAAACATATTTCACAATTTTTGACAAACATAAAGGTTTACATTTCAAATGAGTCATTAGACAGTTTGACAGCACCAGAGTCTTAACTTCTTTAGCTTGAATGGAAGGGAAGTAAGAAGAGAAATACTGTAGTAGGTAAAGATAGAACATAGTCAAGTTTTGTATTATTGGAAACCTCATCTGAACCTGAGGTTAGTAAAGACAACCTTTCTTTATACAGCCAGGTCGTAAATGTACTGTACCTCCTAGGTCCTATTGTCATGCAAAAAAATTTACAACATAGTGACTTCATCATCATATAGCTTTTGCAAAAGATTCTCATAAAGGCAATGATCCTTGAGTTGTGCATGTTTATGAAAGCTGTCAGTAGCCCTAAAACATAAACCACATCTTGGTATAATTTTTCCTTTAGAATATTGTAGCAACTGCTCAATTATTTTTTGGTATTGAATGTTGCTATGGAAAAAAACTGAGGGTAGTCTATGGTTTTTTTTTTTTTTCTCTGTGGAGCAATGGTTCTTATAGTCCCTAGAGCAGCAGCATCAATATCACCTGGAGTTTGTTAAAATGCAAATTCTCAGACTCCATTTTATAGCTATTGAATCAGGAATTCTGAGTATAGAGTCTAGTAATCTGTTTTAACAAAACAGGTGCTTCTCATGCACACTAGTCTGATAACTGATTAACTATTTACTTTTTTTTGCCTGAATGCTTAAAGATGTCTTGCTTGAAATTCAACAACCTAATCCAGGAAAAAATTGAGAGCTCTTTATCACAATTTTCTGGATTCATCTTTCAATGTGTGCTCTAGCTGGTTAAGTATGCAAAGCAAACAAATACATCACTTGACTCTTATGACTAGATGACCATATGTTGTCCTGGCATATTTATTACTAGTGCCTCCTTTCACTCTCAAGATTGTCCTAGTTTAGGTGACAGATTGTCACCCTACTTATGGCCAATGAGTCCAATGGTTTTAAAAATATCTATAGCTGATCAAGGTGCTGTATGGACTCAGCGGAAGCCCTGATAGGAAAATGAGAGTAGAGGCCCATAGGTTTTTGGAGCAAAATTATGGCTGTTTTGAAAATTAATTACCCTCATTTTGAGAGAGAGCTCTTGGCTTGCTTTTGGGCCATAGTAGAGACTGAACACCTGCTGACTATAGGACATCAGTTGCTCACATGAATTTGGTGTCTGATCTGTCAAGCCAAGATGCCAGCAACACTCCTGCATCATGTGGTGTATTTGGGATTGGGCTTGAGCAGGTCCTAAAAACAAGCATAAACTGGATGAGCAGATGACTATTGCTCCTGATGTGCCTGCTTCCATCACACTGCCATCTTACTATCATCTATGCTTAAGCCCCACAGAGCATCCTCTATGACCAGTTGACCAAAAAGCAAAAAGTATCAGCTAGTTTATAGATGGTTCTGCACAAAAGCTTGAGATGGACCTGTCCAATGCAGCAGCCCCACCAAGGGGCAGCTCTGCAGTAAGAGTAGGGTATTCCTTCCAGTGGGCAGAATTTTAAGCAGGATATCTCATTGCCCCTTTTGTCCAAAGGAGAGATGGCCTGAGGAGGTACTCTATAGTAATACATAGGGGCTAATGATTTGGCAGGTCTAGGACATGAAAAGAATAAGATATGGGGATTGATAACAAGTTGGTCTGGAGAAAGAGGTATGTGAAGTGATCTCTCAGAATGAATTCAGAATGTGAGAATATTTGTGTCCTATGTAATTGCTCACCAAATGACGTTTATTGCAGAGAATATTTCATTTACCCAGGTAAACATGACAACCCTCCAATTTCCACACCAGGGACCCTGTGATCAATTATTCAATGGCAAATACTCCTGTGGATTGAACCATTATGATTACCCACCAGTCCTTCTGCCTATTAAAATCACCAACCCAAGTTGTCTCTAGTAATTTGGTGCTATTAGTCTCCACCACTCTGAGATGTCACCATCCTTATTGAAATTGTAGAGCTTATTTCAATCTCTGTATTTTCCAGCTTTATCACTGGGATATAGAAGTCAGTAATAATTGTGCTTTTCAAATATGGTGGTACCACCTTCATTAAGGCTTTTCTGAATTCTCTTATGACAAGTATGTTTTTGGGGCTGAGATGGCTGAGTGGGTAACACATAACAAATCTATTTTAACATTCTTATCTCCCTAAATCTTTATGTTCATTTCTGAAGATATTTCTGAAATCTCAACTCAGCACAGGACAAAAGTGAATCCAGTTTTCAGTCTACCAACAAGAAAAAAGGAAAATGGTAGTTAGAACTCTAATAACTGTGTGTGTTAGACATTGAATGCAGAATCTCTGGTAAGTTAACCTATATAACAATTTCAGCCTAACTTAAATTTGTATTCCTCCATGACTGGGATAATACCATTATATTAATAATTCCATTTCACATATATCCACCCAGGTCTTTGCCAGTAAAAACCAGTGCAATTTTGTAAGTTCTTTGCCATGCAGGCCTCTTGTTTCCAAGTTTGACTTTGTGATTGGCCCTTGGGCTCTAGGATGAATACCCAGGAATACTAGGTCATATGGTTGAATCTTTTGTCAGAAATTGCCAAACTGTTTTACAGTGTGGCTATATCATTGTACATTCCACCTGCAGTGTATAAATGATCCAATTTCTCTGTATCCTCACCAGAATTTAGTGTTGCCACTATTTTTTATTTTAGCTATTTTAATAGGTGTATAGTAATATCTTATTGTGGTTTTAATTTGCATTTCCCTAGTGGCTAATGATGTCAAACATCTTTTCGTGTTCTTACTTATTATCTGTATATCCTCTTTGAAATTTCTCTTCATGTCTTTTGCCTATTTTCTAATTGAATTATCTATTTCATTAGTGCGGGGTTTTGAGAATACTTAATATATTACAAATACTAGTACAATACTGGATACGTGGTTTGCAAATGTTCTTTACGAGTCTATAATTTGTCCTTTTACCCTCTTCACAGGGGCTTTCACAAAGCAAATTTTTATGGAGTCAAACTTACCAATTTTCCCTTTTATGGGTCATGCTTTAGTGTCAATTCTAAAAACTAACTCTAGATCCCCAAGATTTTTTCCTATATTTTTTCATAAAGAATTTATAGTTTTACTTTACATTTAAGTCTATGGTGCATTTTGAGTTAATTTTTGTACAAGCCATGAGGTTTAAATAGAAGTTTTGTTGAGGTACTTTGTTTTGGGTTTTTATTTGTTAGTTTGGTTTGGGTTTTGGTTATTTTTGTATAGCAAGGCTGGGTTGTTTTTCTTTTTTTGCCTATGGATGTCCAATAGTTCTAGCATCTTTTATTGAAAAGCCTGGCCTTCCTCCATTGAATTACTTTTTCACCTCTATCAAAAATCAGTGTGGTAACCAATACAATAATGAAAAAGAAACAAAGTTGGAGGACTGACACTACCCAATTTCAAGACTTACAATAAAGCTACAGTAACCAAGTATGGCATTAGTGAAAGCATAGATAAATAGATCAATGGAACAGAATAGAGAGCTCAGAAATAGACCCATACAAATATAGTCAACTGATTTGTGACAAATGAAATACAGTGGAACAAAGAGAATCTTTCCAATACGTCATGCTAGAACAACAGGAAATCTACATTCAAGAAACTGAATCTAGACACAAACTTTACACCCTTCATAAAAATTAACTCAAAATGGATCATAGATCTAAAAGTATTAACTCCCAGAAGTTAATACAGGCAAAAATCTAGATGACCTTGAGTTTGGTGATTACCTTTTACTTATTTTTTGCCTTTTTAAAAAATAAAATTTATTGTGTATATTTAAAGCATACAACATGATATTATGAGATATGTATATATAGTAAAATGGTTACTATAGTAAAACAAATTAATATATCCATCAATTCACATAGTTACACATTTTGTTCTACCTGTGGTAAGAGAAGCTATAATCTGGTTTAGCAAAAATCCTGAATACATTAGTATTAATTATAGTCCTCATGTTGTACATTAGATCTTTAAACTTGTTCATTCTGCATATCTGCTATTTTGTATCATTTGACCTATATCTCCCCATTCTTCCCCTGTACCTTAACCCTGGAAACCACTCTTTTATTCTCTATCTCTGTATATTTGACCTTTTTTAAAAAATTAGATTCCACATATAAGTGAGATCATGCAATATTTTTCTATCTCTGGCTTATTTCACTTGGCATAATGTCCTCTAGGTCCATCCACATTGTGGCAAATGGCAACATCTCCTCCTTTTTAAAGGATAATTAATATTCCATTGTGTTTATATACTACAATGTCTTATCCACTTGTCTGTAGATGAACACCTAGGTTGTTTCCATATTTTTGCTATTGTGAATAATACTGCAATGAGCACGTGAGTGCAGATATCTTTACAAGGTGGTGATTTCATTTCCTTTGGATATACATCCAAAAAAACAATTACTGAATCAAATGGTAATTTTATTTTTTTGGTCTTTTTTTTTATGATGGAGTCTCACTATGTTGCCCAGGTTGGTGTCTAATTTCTGGGCTCAAGCAATCCTCCCACCTCAGCCTTCTGAGTAGCTGGGATTATAGGCGTGTGCCACTGCACCCAGCTGGTAATTCTATTTTAAATTTTTTAGGAACCTCCATACTATTTTTCATAATGGCTGTACCAATCTATATTCCAACCAACAGTGTATCAGGTTTCTTTTTCATGCTCTCATAAATACTTATCTATTGTCTTTTAAATTTTTTTAAATTTTTAATTTTTGTGGATATACAATTGTACATATTTATGGGGTATATGTGATATTTTGATACAGCCATACAGTGTATCTTATTACTTGTTATCTGTCAATTCTGGCTTTGGATTTCTTCATGCTTCCATCTTGGTGAGTTGTACATGTCTAGAAATTTTCTATTTCTTCTAGGTTTTCCAATTTATTGGCATGTAGTTGCTCATAATAGTCTCTAATAATCCTTTGAATTTCTGTGGTATCAATTGTAATGTGTCCTTTTTCATCTCTGATTTTATTTATTTGGGTCTTCTCTCTTTTTTTCTTAGTCTGGCTAAAGGTTTGTCGATTTCATTTATTTTTTTTACAAAAAAAAACAACTTTTCCCTTTGTTGACCTCTTTGTTGAGCTTTTGAATTATCAGGGTTTTTTGGTCTCAATTTCATTTATTTCTGCTTTTGCCTTTATTATTTCTCCCTCTATGACTTTTGGGCTTGGTTTGCTATTGCTTTTGTAGTTTTTTAAGATTTGGAATGTTGTGTTTACATTTTTATTTGTTTAAAGAAATTCTTTAATTTCCTTCTTAATTCCTTCATTGACCCAATGATTGTTCAGGAGCATATTGCTTAATTTCTGTGCATTTGTATAGTTTCCAAATTCCTCATTATTGATTTCTAGTTTTATTTCATTGTGGTCAGAAAAGATACTTGATATGATTTCAATATTTTTGAATTTTTTGAGACTTGCTTTGTGGCCTAAAATATGGTCTATCCTTGAGAATGTTTAATGTGCTGAGGAAAAAAAATCTGTATTTTGCAGTTGTTGAATGAAATGTTTTGTAAATATCTATTAGGTCCATTTGGTCTATAATTCAGATTAAGTCTGATGTTTCTTTGTTGATTTTCTATCTAGACGATCTGTCCAATGTTGAAAGTAGGGTGTTGAAATCCACAGCTATTATTGTATTTGGATCAATCTGTTATTTTAGCTCTAGTAATATTTGCTCTGTATATCTGAGTGCTCCAGTGTTAGTTGTATATATTTACAATTGTTATATCCTCTTGCTGAGAGGTTAAATATATAATATATAGTATATATAGGTCTCTATGTAATATTATACTATATATATCATGATATATGATTATATATCATATAATGATCTTCTGTATCTCTTTACAGTTTTTGTCTTGAAAGCTATTTTATCTGATGTAAGTATAGCTACCCTGCTCTTTTTTGGTTTCCATTTGCATGGAGTATCTTTTTTCACCCCTTTATTTTTAGTCTATGTGTGTCTTTATAGGTCAAATGAGTTTCTTGTAAGCAGCATATGGTTGGGCCTTGTTTTTTTATCCATTGAGCCAAGCTGTGTCTTTTGATTGAAGAATTTAGTCCATTTACATTCAATGTTATTATTGATAGGTAAGGACTTATTACTGCCATTTTGTTATTTGTTTTCTGGGTTTTTTGTTGTTGTTGGGCATCTCTTCCTCCCTTCCTTCCTATCTTCCTTTAAGAAAAGCGATTTTCTCTGGTGGTATGTTTTAACTTCTTGCTTTTTATTTTTTGTGTTTCTGTTATAGGTTTTTGTTTTGTGGTTACCATGAGGCTTGCAAATATTTTATAAGCAATATTTTAAACTGATGACAACTCTAATTATAAAGACAGTGATGACTTTTTAGATATGGTAGGCATGCTGAAAACAGGACCCAAGGACAAGGCCTGGTAAAAAGGAGGGCTCAGGATCCTGTCTAAAGTTTAGTCAAGGAGGGAGTCTTTGTCACACTGGCTAGAACTTGCAGCATTCTGTGAAAACAAGAGTGATGAGAGTGGATATCCTTGTTTTGTTCCCAGTCTGAGGGGAAATGTATTCAGTCTTTCAACATTACATTTATTTTAAGCTGTAGGGTTTTTGTAGCTGCTCTTTATCGATATGAGGAAGTTCCCTTCTATTCCTATTTTTGTGAGAGTTTTTATCATAAATGGGTGTTTAGTCTTGTCAAGTGGTTTTTCTGCATTGATTGATATGATTATCAATTTTTCTTCTTTAACCTGTTAATATAGTGGTATATTTAGCCCATTGACTTTTAATGTAATTCTGACATGTTAGGGCTCATATATACCATTTAAACTTTCATTTTCTGAGTTCTCTCTGCTTTTCTATCTCTAACCCAGAAAAAGAACTGGGTTACTTGGACATTTTTTAGAATTCCATTTTGATTTATCTATAGTGTTTTTGAGTGTATCTCTTTGGATAGATTTAGTCATTGTTCTAGGTATTACATTACACACACATGCACACAGAGTGATTTGCCTCTTGGTGAATACATAATAGTTGTTGATTTTTTAAATTCTTAACAGAGTATTAGATAGTACCCTTAAAAATTATAAAATTTATGTCAGCTGATCAGACTTTAGTGAAAGATCTCCTCATATTTAGGATTGTCCCTCAAATCAAGAGAACTGGCTGCAAGATCAAAGCATTTTATGCCATTGGAATCTACCTTCCCAAAGGAGTTGCTATAAGGATTGAACAAGAATAGAATGTCAAACATTTAACATTAGGAAAGCCAGGCAATGCTCAAACATAACAAACACAGGTTATGGTGCTAGAGCAAGGTCCTGGAGCCCCCTGCTTGGACCATTAAGTTGCTGTTTTGTGGGGAAGTCCATGGGGGTGCCTGGCAGGAGGGGGTACAGGACTGCCAGGGTAGTGAGGGAGCACTTGAGGCTTTGAGCAATGGCTGTTTATGAACAAGAACAGAGAAAATTCACTATGTACCACAGCATACATGATGGTACAGGCCCTAGGATTGAAAATTATTTTTGCAGGTAAAGTGCTTAGCACAAAGCCTGGCATTTGGTAAGCATTCAATTAATGGCCATTATTACTCTATTACTTCCTCCTCCCCCTCCAGCTCCTCTTCCTCCTTCTTGTTCTTGCTCTTTTTCTCCCATTATATTGCATTATCCAAAACAAATATCTGGCCTACAATGTTGAATGTAAAGCTTCTTTTCTATTCAAACTTTTGGCCATTCATGAGATTAAACTAGAGGCTTCCATACTTTCATGTGTCTCTTAGTGTCTCAGTAACTATTTTGTGCTCTAAGCCAGAAGAAATACTCAATTTCTATTAGGTAGGTCCAAACAAACTACTAAATGTGCTAACAACTTGGTAGCCATTTGGAAAAGAAAATATACATAAATTAAAAGGCAAAATAAAATTATAATTTCATTCTTAAATAACTGCAGTTACTTACTAATGAGATGTATATACCTGTTGGGTACTGCACAACTTCTCCAAACCTGGAATCTGTTAGTTAATGCCACCTTCATTTCCTGCTCCGCATGATTTTTGCATGATACTTGTTCTTTATCAGAGTAACCACCAAAATCCCTTTATCATAGCAATCATCCTTTGATTGAAGGGTCTCATCCATTTATATTTAATATAATTATTAATGGTTGGATTTATATTTGTTATTTTGCTATTGTTTTCTAGGTGTCTAATGTTTTTGGTTGCTCTATTCCTTCTCACTTCCTTCTTTTGTGTTAAATATATATTTTATATTGTATTATTTTACTTCATTTATTGTGTTTTAGCTGTACTTTTTTGAGTAATTTTCTTAGTGGTAGCTCTGGGGGTCACAATATACATGTTAATTTAAAACATTCTAGTTCTGGTTAATACTAACTGAATTTCAGTAGTATACAGAAACTGTGATCCATATAGATAGCTTCTTTTCTCTCCCCTCCTTTGTATTGCTATTGTCCTAGAAATCATATTTTTATATGTCATAATCCCAAAGTAAACTTTTATGATTAGTATTTTATGCAGTTGTCTTTTAAATTCATTTAGAGAAGAAAAGGGTAAAAAGTATATTTATACTCCTTATTTACCTATGTAATTACCTGTATTGACAATTTAAGTTACTACCATCTAGTGTCATTTCTTTTCAGCCTAAATGAAAAGAAATGACTTTCTTTAGAATTTCTTGTAGAGTAGGTATGCTAGTAACAAATTCTCTTAGTTTTTGTTTACCTGTACTGTTTTTACTTTGTCTTGATTTTTGAAGGCTAGTTTTTCTGGATATATAATTCTTAGTCAGCAGCTTCTTTTTTCTTTCATCACTTTGAATGTTATCCCACTGACTTCTGGCCTCCAATGTTTCTCATAAGAAGTTAGCTGTTAATCTTACTGAGTAACCCTTGTATGTGCTGAATCTGTTTTTTTCTTGCTGCTTCCAAGACTTTATACTTTTCTTTGACTTTTGGTGGTTTGACTATAATATATTTAGGTGTGGATCCCTTTATTTTTATGGTACTTAGAGTTCTTTAAACTTTTTGGATATGAAGATTAATTTTTTCCAGCAAACTTGGGACTTTTTCAGCCACTATACCTTCATTTTTTTCTTTCCCTTTCTCTCCTTTTGGAACTTTTATTTTGCATATATTGTTATCCTAATTGTTTCTCCTAGGTCTTTGAGGCTCTGTTCATTTTTTAAAATCATTTTTTCTTTTGATTCCTTAGACTGCATAATCTCTATTGACCTATCTTTAAGCTCACTGATTCCTTCTTTCGGTCCAAATTTTCTGTTGAGCCCCTCTATTAAATTTTTGTTTTGTTACTATACTTTTCAATTCCAGAGTGGACAGATTTGAAACCTACTGAGTAAGTAGAATCTACAAGATTTGTTTATAGATCAAATATGTGTAATCTGGAAGATAGAAGAGTGATGGATAATGCCAATGTTCCTAATTTGGAAAATGAGTAGATGGCATTGAATTTTGAACCATATAATCATAGTCTTGTGACTTTCTCCTGCAGTTCTTGGCAGCCCAGTAACAGGAACAGAAGTAATTGTATAAATTTGCACAGTGGTACCAATTGGCAGAAATGATGGAAAGTCAAGAAAGCCAAAAATTCTGATATTTAGTAAGCAAATAGATAAAATAATTGACCTTGGGATCCAGGCTAGTTTTAAGGCAAATGAAGCCAGACTATAATGTAATCTGAGAGAACTGAGATGTATCTATTGGAGATTACAATGAAGATGAACAGTAATTTCAATGGAGAGAAAGAGGAAAGATTATAAAAGTGCAGAAAATTAAGATTGGAAATTTCAAAAATGGGGATTTTTGAGGTAACAGTTTTTCAGGGGATATTTAATGTTGAGATATAGCTTAGTCTGAGGATGACTGAGTTATACTAGGTAAAAGAGAGGTCAATGGAATTTAAATAGGTGTTAAAGAATTGTGAGTCCTGGGTGGTAATGGTTTTTGTCTTTGCGTATGGAAGACTCCAACAGTGACTGCAGAAGATAAGACAGAAAAAGATTGAGAGTCAGGTACTACAGTTAGGAAAACACAAGCTTTTTGAAGAAAAATTTTAAAAATTGAAAAAGTTTTGAGCTCATTGATGGCAAGAACTGTGATTCATTCATCTTTTTTTTGTATATAGCATATTTTTAACATAGCAAGTGATCAATAAATATTTGCTGATAGAACTGACTCCATTGCCTTTCTTTCCTCAGAAATTCATATTTACACATGATATGCTAGATATAGCTATTTCAAATTCAGAGATCAGGTGATGAAGAGGTAACCTAAGAACTGAGTGACAAGAATAGTCAATAAAGAAGATTGGGAGAAAGAACATTCCAGGTAGTGCAAAGATCCTGTCAGGAAGAAGCTTGAGATGCTTGAGAAGTAAAGATTGCTAGTGTAGTTGTAACTTAGTGATCAAGGGAGCAGAAAATGACAAAGATAAGGTTAGGCAAAGGCCAAACCATGTGGGGCCTTACAGATTAGGTCAAGTAGCTTGGATTTTATAACAATTGGGATGAGAATTTATAGAGGGTGGTAGTTAAGGGTCAAAATTGGATCTGTTTACTCTGATCTACTGCATTAATATATTATACTTCATCTTCTTCTCCAGCCCTATCTCCCAATATTACTCTGCACATATTATTTATTCCACATGAATCAGTCTACTTATCATTTTTCCAATAATAGTCATGTTTTCTGTCTGTGTCTTTATCTTTGCTTGTGATGGACTCTCTACCTGGAATGCTCTCTTGTCCCTTGCCTCATGTCCAAATTCTAGTCACCTTCACGGTCAAGCCTAAAATGCTATCTACTCCATTCCTACTTCAGGAATCCTTCCGTAAATTCCCACAGCCAGAAATAATATCTCCTTTCTATTAAATTCCACAACATTTTGTAAATTCCTGATGTCAGTCACAGTCTATCCTCATTACACAGGATTGAGATAATAATGCATGTGAAAAGTAAGGTGCTGAGCAAATGAAAATTATTATATTACTATTTATTTAGATGATAGTTACTTGTATACGTCTTATCTTCATTATGCAGACTAGAAACTCCTTGAGAGCAAAGACTCTTTACTTATACCTCTCTATTTCTCCCACAGTTCCTGATACAATGCCTTGCAGGAATAAAGAACAAAAAGAAAGAGAAAGAAAGAAAGACAAAAAGAGAGGAAGAAAAGAAGGAAGGAAGAAAAGAAGGGAGGAGGAAGGAAGGAAGGAAGGAAGGAAGGACCATTAACTTGAATTAAATTGTGGAGGAAAAAAGATTCAGGCAAACTTACATAGAAATTACCAGAACCTGGCCAGTGTAGTGGGACATGCCTGTAATCCTACTTATTCAAGAGGCTGAGGAGAGATAATTGCCTGAGGCCAGGAGTTTGAGTCTACCGTAGGAGACATAATGAGACCTGAAAGGAAGAAAGAGAGAGAGAAAGGAAAGAAGGAAGGAAGGAGAAAGGAAGGAAGGAAAGAAGGAAAGAAATTAACAGAACTCAGGTGTGCTAGCAGCAACAAGTGCTTCTTTTAGGTCAAAGATTATTTTTTCATGTTGGTTTCATCTAATTACAATAAAGAATGTGTCATTTATAGCAAATCACGTTCTCCTGGATTTCCTTTTATTTCATAGGTCACCCATCTCATTGCCTTTGCTGCATCCTTCTTTTCTCCTGGAATTCTAATGCTGGCGGATCCGAGGACTCAGTCCTTGACCATTTCTCTATATATTCACTTCCTAGGAAATTTCATCCAGTTTCACAGCTTTGAATGACATTTATGTGCTGATAATTCTCAAGTTTATATTTCTAGCCCCTACTTTTTACCTGAACTTTAGACTCATATGAGCCTGCCAGCTTAATATCTTCAATTGGATACTGGTTAACATCTGAAGCTCAGCATGCCACAAATAAAACTTAGTTACTTTACACCCCAAACCTGTTCTTACCCTACTCTTCTCTACTTCCAGAAAAATTCCATCATGATTTATCCCATTCAGGCCGAAATCTAGGAGTGAGCATTGATTTTTTTTTTCAAACCACATATCCAAACCACACTCAAATCATCAGTTCTGTCTTAAAGTTTAATTCCAAGTCAAACTATTTCTGTCCATCTCCATTGCTACCACATTGCCTAAGTACAATTATCTTTTGCCTGAACTGTTGCAAAAGCCTCCTAACTGGACTGTCTGTTTCTATTCCTTCTTGACTATAGAAAATTCACTCTGCAGCCAGAGTGATCTTAGAGAATCAGACTATGTCATTCCCATGTTCTAAACCTCCAATGGTTTCGCATCTCACTTAGAATAACATCAAAATGTCTTACAATGGTCACAAGGCCCTCATGATCTGATCCTTAGCTTCTTCTCAATGTATCTTCTACCTCCTTGCCAAACTGTTTGTATTCTTCCTCATCACACCATTACTTCCTCCAGGCCTTTGCACTCTCCAGGATCTTGACAGTCTGTCTGGATAAGCAAGGTAACTTTGAGGACAGGTATAGTAGATTATTCATCTTTGTTTCTCCAACAGCTAACTCAGTGAATGGTATATAGTGGAACTCAAATATGTATATGGATAAACAATATTTTTCTTAAAAATCTTTGAGGTTTTAGCCAACCACATAGTCATGGGCTGTATATCGATGTTTCAGTCAACAACCAACAACATATATGATGGTGGTCCCATTAGATTATAATACTGTATTTTTACTGTACCTTCTTTTTCATATATGTGTCCAAATTTTTCCAAATGGATTGCAATTTCACTCTTTTAAAAAATATTTGCAGGATAAATTTGATACATTCATCTATGTGTAAAGTTTACTATACTTTTTCTATGTTTAGATACACAAAAAACATTGTTACAATTGCCTACAGTATTCAGTACAGTAACATGCTACATAGGTTTATGGCTTAGGAGAAATAGGGTATATCATATAGCCTAGGTGTGTAGTAGGCTATGCCACCTAGGTTTGTGTAAGTACACTCTATGATATTGCACAATGATGAAATCACCTAATGCTGCATTTCTCAGAACATATCCCTGTCATGAAGTGACACACAGTAGAATGTAAGCCAACATTGTGGTGTAGTTTCCAAAAACATCTAATGTTACCTTGCACTGAATTAACAGAAGCGCATTGTCTGGAGAAAGGCAGATGCTAGTTCTTCCAGTTAGACCACTTCTGGAATGTTGTATTTGGCTACAGGTATCACATATTAAGATATTTTAATCTTAATTGTTGTCTTTCAGGTAAAGGATATTTTTCAGAAGAGGGAAACCAGGACAGTAAAAGGACAGAACTATGCCTTGTGAGGAACCATTACAGGAACTGAGTATCTTTACCTTGAATACGTGTTGATTGTGGAACAGCCATGAAAGCTTTCCCCAAATAGTGAAACATCTGCCACATGAAAAAGGGGGTTATGTTTATTCTTGTTGTCTAGAGAGGAAAGAACCAATGGTAGGAGGTTTCATAGAGGAACTAAGGTTCAGCATAAGGAAGAATTGCCTAACAGTTTTTCCCAAACCAGTGTTCTACAGAATACCATACCATGTTAGCTTAGACAAAGTGTCTTATGTCTTTACTACAGAATATCTCAGAGTCTTTAATATGAAAATGTTAACAAGAGGATATAGTATACCTCATTTCCCAAACTTATTTGTCCACAGACACTTTTATTCACAGAAAAGCATTAACATCTCTTGAAACAATATTTATAAAACAGTTTAGGTTAAAGCTGCTTTAAAGTGAACAGGCTGTCTTCTAAAGGAGTAGGGTCAGGTTCACATCAAGAGATCAGAAAACTGGGTGGCATTGCTGCCACTTCTGTACTTCTGAAATGATAGTCATTAAAACTGAAGTATATAAAGCTTGGGAACGTAGAGTAAATTCTCTTACCTGTTACATTAACAATGTGAGACCCAACACTCTTCTAGTTGACAATAATGTAAAACCAGTGGAAATGAGGCTCTCTAGTTCAGTGGTCCTAAACTTCTTTTCCTAGCAACACATTGCACAGTCATTGTATTCCCATGCCAATCGCCGGATTCATTTATTGTATGCAAGGTAATGTTTTCCAACTCTTTTCATTAACACACATATATATATATGAACAAAAAACCCTCATGCTCTACCTGCCTCCAACCCACAAATTTTGACAGGATCCTTATATGGGTCCATGCCCCTCTATTGAGCATTGCCATTGTAAGACCTCAAATCTTGAGCATTAATATAACCTTTTTTTAATAAGAAGGGAATTTTCAGACCTAAAGGAAGAAATAATATTTTAAAATTATGGGAAAAGCAAGTCAGGAAAAATTATCAAAATGGAACCACTACTTTGAGGTTAAATGGAATAATTACAAAACAAAAGTTGGACTTGTAAAAACATTATTATTGAAAATTTGTTGCTATAGGCAAGACAAGACATAATAATAAGAAAAAGCTGGTCCAGCAACATTGATAAAATACAACAATCCACAGATCAGCAGAGTCCAAGACTGAAACATTGCAGTTCCTAAGAGGAATGTGTACGTAAAAGGATGAATGGGATCATCAGAATTTCTATGATTTATACCTATTCCTATTCTCCAGAACCATGTTTGCTAGTGTTTATTATCTTTGGGTGGTAGGTTCTATCAGTACTGAAAAAAAGAGTATTTGGATGAAAAGATAAAACACTATAATAATCACTATATTAACTGTGTGTTAATAAAATGGCATGCTGTCTCCTATCATCTGTATTGAAAAATGTACTAATGTCTTATCAAACCTGGATAACTAACAAGGCAGCCCCTGCCTGGACCAGATCACGCCATACATACCAATTCGTGTGGTCCTTGTGAATAGCACAATTACCTTGCTTATAAAGAAACTTGAAATACCATTTCTATTATTCTGCAATTTTGCCCCTAAATTAGCAAGCACCTCAAAAAGCAGTGTTATCAGTTCTAAATGGCAGGTACCTGTAAAGGAATTCCCATATAACTTTGCATACCCTCCGAGACTGATCTTAATTATACAGTTGTATTTTCACGGCCATTAGGAGACACCAAGCCAGCTTTGGCAACAATGCACAAGATTTACTGAGTTTATGGATAGATCAGAAGACATAGAGTCTCAGGGGCCTCATTTAAAGATGTACTGAAAAACCCAGGCTTAGAACTGTCTCTATCATGGGAGAAAGGTGGAAAATCAGCTTAATTACAATGCTACCTCTCTTGCCTAACCTACTAGGAGGAAAAAATGCTTAACCAGGACCAGGAATTGCGGAAAAGACAAAGTCCAAGGAGTCATCAGAGCTTTGTCTTCTTGGTCTCTAGGTTGATCATGTCCGCTTGGATGTGGGGAATCTGCTTATCTGCTGGACCCTGTATATCCTCTGGCTTTACAGGAACATAGTAGTACCCCATGATGGAGAAGATCAGGCAGACCACCAGTAGCAGGCAAGAAAACAAAATGAATTCAGCCCACTGCAAGGAGAAATACATATGAGAAGATTATGGAAATAAAGTGGGTTTGAGTGGGAAAAAAAAAAGATTATGGAGAAACCTAAACCTAGAGGGATATTTACAGAATCAGGATTAGGGAGAAGATTGACCCAGAATCACCAGTTTAGGCAGACTTTTGCTGGGAGAAGACTGGGTTCACTGGAATTTCCTCACAGGTATGTGGTGGTCATTATTGCCACTTACATATATCCATTATATTTTCCTGACAAAGTCTGTGTATCTAACCAATCTCATGTCACAGCACTGAGTGAGGGATATGGGAGGCAGAGAGATGGAGGGAAAAGGAGAAGAGGAAGTTGGAGGGAAAACTTTGAGTAGACATGAACTCCTCCTTCCTTCAGATACCTACCTGTACCAGGCCACTGAACTGCGCCACAACAAGCACGATGATATTCCCAACTGCAACTGTCAACAACCAAGCTGCCTGAAGTACAGATTTCATGCTAGAGGGAGCCTAGGGAAGATATAGTTTGAAAGTAAACAAACTCCCTGCACCACCCTCATACCCCATGTGTCTATCCTGGAAACCTCTCCCATAAAAGCTTCCAGATTCAAACTTCCCTCACTATGTTCATCTATCACATTGATTCAGAGGTGGTAATAATGCTAACAGTAATGTTAACACTAATAAAATGGAGGTCTCAATTTAATAATTCATTATATCATATAATCTTTATACAATCCTAAGAGATAAGTTCTATTAGATTCTTATTTTATATGCAAAGAAAAATAGCATTACAGAGATGACAATTCACTTGCTCAAGGTTACACACTAGGTTATGCAGCCAAAATTTGAACGTGGGTAGTCTGACTCTACAGCCCTTAGTTTTAATCTTAAAGTGTTCTTTCCTAGAACCCAAATAGCACAGACTCCTGTGCTATGCTGCACGGTCATGATCGGCGGAGTCAAGAGGTAAAGGTCATATATGTTCAGATTCATGTACAAGGAACCCAATGCCAAAAGAGATGGAGGTCTTGGCCAGGATCATGTATCTATTTAAGGCAGTGCTAGAATTAAAACTCACCATCCTTCAAGCAATATCTCCATTTCTACTTTCTATTTGCAAAAACTTACCTGTGAATAAGAAAACTCAAGTCCTGTGACAGAAAACATGACCTCCCCGGCTGTAACCAGGGCATATTGTGGTAGCTGCCATGCAATGGACATTTTGTTGGCTGGAATGTCTTCCATCTTCCAGACCTGAAGGCCCTGACTGGTACTCTTAGTGGAAGAAAGAGGAAATGAGCTTATCAGTAGTGTCAAGTAAATATTCCTAACTGTAGCATTTTATGATCCTTTATTCATTCCCTCTTTGTATTTTATGTTCATCCTTTTGCTACACTCAGGAGATTGACCATTTCTGCACAACTGCAGCTTTTTCAAATTTCTTTGGTATCACTATACCAACTCACCTGGCTTTAGTCAATCAGATACCATTATTGACAGAGACCTTAAATGGCATAATATTTTGATATTGCAGTTCGGATTGTCACCATTTGGACCTATTGGGCATTTTGATCCTGGACAACATTTTAATATAAAATGGCATTTGAATTATACAAACAAGATAAATTTTCAGAAACATTTTCTTGAAAACAGTTTAATTCCTTATTCCACTTTCTATTTAAGCACAGTTAAATTGTTTTTTAACATTTTCTATTTTAATTTTTATTTTACTAAAATTACTTTTATTGGAATGAATTTTTTCTTGGTAATTCTTACATTGAAGATTTTATTGATCAATTTTTTAATACATATCAAATACCACCTACTATTTTGCATTCTATTTACTGCCAGTTATTTTTTAACTCAAATTTTACTTATCCAAATTTTGTCCAAAAGAAGTAATTTTTCTGTAAAATTTGATCAAAAAGAATTTTTTTCAGGGTCAATTTTTTTGTTATTTATATTACCAAATATATGTGATTCTACAATCAGTTTTTTTTTTGTCTAAAAATACTTTTACTATATGCACATTTTTAGTTATGGTTTGTTTTATGTAGATTATGTCTACTAATATCTTTTCATTTTAAAAACTATATATATTTCTTGTATTAAAGCCATTAGGTAATAGGTGTAATATCTGGATATACAGTGAGTTAACAATAGCATAGTTAAAACATTAAGGTCAAAAGTCTTTGAGATTAAAAGTCTTTGACAGCTAAATGCCTTTGATTCTCTGAATCAAAAGGTCATTGGGTTCAAAAGAGGAAGGTAAAGGAGTTCTGTTTTGCTTTAGCTGAAAGTGTAAACAATACCTACGCATCTGTTTTCCTGGCATAAGAGAAGATCATGACCAGAGCTTCTAAATGAAAGTCAGATAATTAAATGCCCATAGGTCAGATGGAGACTATGGTGAACAGGACAGCACAGGTTCCATTGAAAGTGCACAGCCCCTGGAGCACCAACCAACTGACACAGTACTACCTGTCATGAAATATGCTGATTTTTTTTCCAAGAAATGTCAAAAATCCAACTTCTCAGGTGAAATATCTTGAATTTTAAATATTGGCAAGTAATTCTTTTATTATTTTCATCAACATTGGGCAGGACATACAAGATAGGACTATGGAAGGAAGGGCCCCCAGACCTCCAATTTATGACCTCTACTCTAGATGTTTATTTGCTCCTGGTATACAGAAATATCATGTATGGCTTTTATCTTGAGCAGCAGATGGGAGACAGAACAACAACAACAACAACAACAAAACAGAATGACACCAGCAACATAAGTGTTACAGGCTGAATTGTGTCCTCCAAAACTCATATGCTGAAGTCCTAATACTCAGTATCCTCAGAATGTGACCTTGTTTGGAAATAGGGTTGTTGTGTATGTAATTAGTCAAGTTAAAATGAGGTCATTAGGGTGGGCCTAATCCAATATGATAGGTATCTTTATTAAAAAGGGGAGGGAATTTTAACAGACAGGCACAGGAAAAACATCACATGAAGATGAAGGCAGACATTAGAGTGATTCTTCTATATACCAAGGAATACCAAATACTTCCAGCAAACCACCAGAAGCTATGGGAGAGTCATGGAGCAGATTCTTCCCTTGGAAGGAACCAACCCTACCACCACCTTGATCTCAGACTTCTAGTCTCCATAATTGTGAAACAATAAATTTATGTTCTGTAAACCACTTCGGTTGTGGTGCTTTGTTAGAGCAGCCCTCAAAAATTAATAGGGTTAGGTTGGTTTAATATCTGAAAATCAATTAATGTAATACACCACATCAAATAAAATAGAGGGCAAAAAACACATTATCATCTCAATAAATGCAGAAAAAGTATTTGATAAAATTCAACATCTATCTGTGGTAAAACGAACAAACAAAAATACCCTCAACAAACTAGGAATAGAGAGTAACTTCCTTAGTCTGATAAAGATTGAATGAAAAGTTTGCATAAAAAACCCACAGGTAACGTACTTAATGATAAAAGACTGAATGCTTACCCTTTAAGAGGATGTCTGCTATCACAACTTCTAGAGGTTCAAGCCAGAGCAATTAGGCAAGGAAAATAAATAAAAGGCATCCAAATTGAAAAGAAAGAAGTAAAACTATCTCCATTTTCAGATGATATAGTCTTGTATGTAAAAAGTCTAGGGAATTCACTAAAAACCTATTAGAACTAATAAATGAATTTAGTAAGGTTGTAGGATATAAGATCAATATATAAAAATATATTTCTATAACTTGCAAAGAAAAATCTGAAAATGGAATTAAAATGATTCTATTAATAAGAGCTTTGAAAAGAATAAAATACTTAGGAATAAATTTAACAAAACAAATGTAAAATTTCTATTCTGAAAACTACAAAATATTATTGAAAAAATTAAAGAAGACCTGAATAAATGAAAAGACATCTCATATTCACTGATCAGAAGACTTAATATTATTAAGACGACAATACTATTCCGCAAAATGATCTTTAGATTTAACATAATCCCTATCAAAATCCCAGTTGGCTTCTGATCTTAAACTGATCCTAAAATTTATATGGAAATTCATGGGACCCAGAATAGACAAATCAATCCCGAAAAATAACAAGGTTGGAGACTCAAACTTTCTGAATTCAAAATTTACTACAATACAACAGTAATCAAGACAGTGTGATACTGGAACAATGACAGACACACAGATCAATCAAATAGATTTGAGAATGCAGAGATAAGCCCTAATATATATGCCCAATTGATTTTCGACAGAGTGCCAAGACCATTTAACGGGGGAAGAATAGTCTTTTGAACAAATTGTGCTTGGACAACTGGATATACACATACAAAAGAATAAAGTTGGACCTCTTACCTTACACCATATGCAAAAATTAATTCAAAATTAATTAAATGCTGATGTTATTACTTTTAACATCCTCTATGGAGACAATGGGCTTTCTAAAGTGATTATAGAACTTGTCACCTTACACTAGAAATAAGTATGTGTTCCTGTCTGGCCACAGAGTCTTCTTCTTTATCCTTTGTCTCTGCCAAGAGGACAGAAGATGGAGGTGGTGGGGAGGGGAGGCTGTGAGCTACTTACATTGGTGATAACAAACAGATATGCTGCACCAAAATCTAGCAGACCCAAATTCAGAGAAAAGTCCTTATCTTCTGTTCTACAATGCACTGCAGGGTATCTGGAACAGGATGAGTTTAGGTTAGAATAAACATCACAGGTTAGAAAAGCATTCTCATCTCTAGGGAAAGTGATCTCATCTCTCTACTGATGGTGAAGAAAGCAGTGAAGTCACCATTTCTCTTCAAAGAGAGATATTTTAAGGAGTAAGCTATCATGTCAGGTTTATGCCCCTAGTTTGAGTTTGATTACTTGCTTGTTAGATTTTTTTTAAAATCTTAAACCTGAATAAAGAAGGTACAAATCATCTTCTTTTGTGGACTTCAGGTCCAGTTGAACTATTCTTATACAAATCTTATGACTTAGTGAAACAGCATAAACCAGTGAACCCAAGAGGATAAACTATAAGTAATGAGATGCCAATGGGAGGAATCAAAGGATACTTCCTTTGGTAGGAGGGAACCAATAATAAGCTCTGCAAAATTCACAGAGATGGGCTGGGTTAACTATACAGTATGGCCTTCACAACAATCATGATCTCAATATATCTATGTAGAAAAAAGTGAGGCTGAAGGAAGGAGGCCAGAGTTGAAAAAGAGCAGGAGTCTCTCTATACTCAAAATTAGCCAAGATGCTCCCCACCTATATACAAAGAGAGCATTTAAAATACAATTGTTGATAAAAGTAAAATGTCCACAGGGGCAATGCTCTTACTCTCCTCTTTGCACAGTTCTGTAAGCAGACACACCATAGTCTTCACCAACATTGAGGGAGATATCTGCACCCACGGAGATGTTGACATCTTTATGCAAAGTGTTAATAAACCTGAGGTAGAGACATTATTTACACATCAGACAAACACACTCAAACAGGACACCTGATAACAAAGGGTAGGGGCCTGTTCTGTTTTGTTTATCACTATATTCCCAGTGCCTAGAATAGTGGATGGCACATAAAAGGTACATGATGCATATTGTTAACTGGATAAATGAGTGAACTCACATGTAAGAAGTAATCTGTAGTCTTAGCTATCCCTAACTTCTTGAAATATTAACATTTTGTCTGTCACATCTTCACCAGATCTCTAACTAGATGGACACTATTATGATCACCCATGTCAATCTGTGTTTCCTTACTAATCCAGTTTAGGTGCAATCAATTTCTTTCCCTTGGTGGAATTCATCAACTGAGACTTTACTACAAAAAAAAATTATGTATATATAATGATATTTATATAAAACTGATATCTTATCCTTTTATAAATGAAATCCAATTTGACTTACGCAAAATTCAGACTACCAGCCCATAGTAGGTTGTTATCAGTGTTTTGGAGTCTGCAGCAACTTTGGACCCTTCCAGAACCATCTTTTCAGTCTTCTGAACCTGGCTGCCTAGATTTTCCCCTCATGATGGATTTTTGGTACATTTCTGTTTTGATAACTTTTGACTGGTCTCTGGTCTAAGGGATAAAAATGGAAGTCCCTCTAGAATCCTGAATACTAATTTCTGGACTTGAGATCATCCTGCAGTGACCTAGAAAATGCCCCTTCTGGAGGGCTATTGTTCTCTGGGTCTCTGGTCCCACTGTTGTCTTATTTTGAGCTGTTTACTTTTTCTAAAGCATATTCAAAAGCAAGTAATTATGACTGTCCTACCCATTAGTGAAATTCAGACTTTTCAGTAAAAATTCTCTTCTAAAATGCTATTCTCAACAGCAACCACATGATCTCGGTGGCCATAGGCATGTGTATCTGTCTGTTTCAAGTCTAATACCTGCCACAGAGAGCAGGTGACCTCTTTTTGTGCTCCATCTCTATCTCTTGTCTGTCTGACATCAGCCTTATCTGGATTCAAAACCAAATCTTTTGACTTCAAATGTGTAATATACCATGATACTTTTATAGGTTTATAATAAAAACTATAGTTTAAAAGATAGATATTCAACTACCAAAAATGAAGGGAAGATTATTTGCTCACTTCTAAATTTCTCTCTGGTGATCACAGAGAGGGAAGTACTCAGTTATTTTCCTGAGAGCAAGATGAATGGATAAAATTCAGCAGAAAGAATTCATGCCACAGAACACATACACAGATGCAGGGTCATCTTTGATCCCACATGAGTAAACAAGCCTATCTTTCTCTCACTGTCCTGGAAAATGCCTTCTGACACCAGTGCCCCTGATATTCTAGGACAGAGAGAATTCCTGTTCAAAACAAGTAGAATGAGAGGTCTCTTAATCTGAAATCCAAGGATCAGAAGTGATCCAACATTCAAGAGAACAGGGTGGCCTGGTATCTCCTTGACATCCAAACCTCATGGCTGTCATCCCATTGGTTGTTTTGCCTTCTACATCCTTTACCTACAGTAGAGAAAAGTAAAAATCAGTAACAGCTGACAAAAAAGAAACTATAACCAGAAAATGTGATCATCAGGCAGATCCTTGGTAAGACATTGGTGAGCCAGTCAGCTTACTTTGAGATGACAGCTGAGAACCTGGGCAATTCTTCAACTTACCATCATGCTGGAGATACTTTTCCCATCCTCACGAATGATCAGACTATACCAGTTCTTCTCCTCCACAGAATGCTCAGTGTAGACAGACAAATTTTGATATTTCAGGTGGAAGTGGAAATCCTGGCTTTTTGTTTTCAGGTGCAGTTTAGAATAATGTGGTGTTTTCTGTAGAATGAAGTATCTGTCACACTTACATTCTACCCCATGTTGGACATCACAATCTCATAATCTCTCAGGGTATCCATCAGATACTTTCAACCTAGTAATTCCTTTCTTTAATTTAGTAATTTTATTTCTAGTAATCTACCATTAGAAATAATTAGAGGCATGCATAAAGACTTATGAGTAAGCATATTCATTATAAGATTATGCATAATAATAAAATATTTGAATACCTATAAGGAAATGTCTAAATAAACTATGATATATCTATAGGATGGAATATTATGTGCCCATTAAAAACATGTTCTCAAAGATTATCTAAGGACCTCAGAAGGTGCTTATGATATAATTAATGCAAAGAAAAAAATCAAGGTCAATGCAGCATATAGAGTTTCTAATTAATTCAGGCCCATACCTCACCTGAAAGGATTTGATGGACTCTACCAACAGAGAATTGTTTTCATTTCCCAATACTGTCACCTTCACTTCATCATTTGCCAGATTCAAGACTTGTAGGAAAATCTCTTGGGGACCTGGCTGGGGTGGAGCCATTCCCTTGGGACAGAGAACACATGTCAGAATCATCAACAAATAATCCGTCAGACACAATGGGAACACATATCTCATTCCTGTTTCTGACAGCCTAGCCCATCTAGCCAAGAGATTTTCTCTTTCTGAAGAGTATTTGGCTTAGAAAACTCTGAAGGCAGTTTGGAAGGGGAAACACAAGGTCAGTGTAGCAAGCACCAATGCCAGGTAACAAAATCCATGATTCTTGACTTGGCCGTGGCCGTATCCTTCGTTCCCCAATAGTGGCTACTCAATCTGCCAAAAGGTACTTGTTTGAGTACCTAGAAAGGCATCATATGTTCCCTAAAGTGATGGCTAGATATCTTGGATATTCGTTTTTAGGAATACCCTGAAAATACACTCTGAATCCCTCACGTGGGAGGTGGGCTTCATTTTGTATTGATGCGCTACCCCTGTATCTGCTCATTTATCACGAATACTTACTATGCACCTCCTATAAAACAGGTACTGTGCTAGATCCCAGGGAATCAAGATTGAACAAGTCAGAAGAGTGAATAATACAGATATTGCCCTGTCCTTATGGAGTTTAAGATTTATTGAACTCACATTTATTTTTATCTCTACAGCTGCTGCAACTGCAAATGCCAGGCATGCTAGGATCATACCAACAGCCATTTTCCTAAGTGATCTGCAGCGGAAAGGAAGAGGCAATTACATGTAAACTTTAGACTCTTAAGTATACAATCCACCCTCCTTAGGCTATTCTTAAAGACTTTTCCTGATTTGGTCCCAATTACTTTTCAAAGTATTTCCTAGAACTCCCCTTCACACATCCTTCTTTCTCCCTTTACTTGAGTCACATTGAACAGCTCTTCTCTGTAATGCAGTACATTTTCTCACCTCTACTTTTGCTTATGATGGTTTTTATATTCATTATAATACCAAAAATAATAGCAATATAACCAGATTTATTGAACATTTACCAAATGCCAGGTGCTGTACGTGCTTTACTTCATTTTCCTCTTCAGAAGTCTGTTGACCCTGGCAGTAGCAAGGGCTCTCTTCCTTCTCTATAGTCCCCTGGCACTTTGATTTTCCCTTCCTAGGGCACTTAACATATTTTACCTGTGTAATAGTTATATTACATTTATAACTTGCATCTGCTCTAGCTCCCTTACTATATATTACTCCTTGAGGGAGAGATTTTTGCTTGATTTACATCTGTATGACACTTGGTCCTAAACTCCCTAATATATCTGCTCAATGAATGAATAAATGACCAAAGGCCATTTGAATTTGGTCAAATGGTCATCAAAATTAAATCACTATTAAATCAGGAATGAAAGGAGGCTTGAAACCCTCTTCTGCCAAATTTTACAAAGGATAACACTTCTATTTAGAATAAGGACAAAGCAGTAATTAGGAACAATTCTATCCCCAGTCCTACCCGGTCTCCCATTTGTTTTATAGGGACAACAGGAGATTTAAAGGGATTAGTAGTCATCAAAGGCTTTGGGCTTCTTTGAAGAGACAACATTCAAGAACAAGGAGCAAGTTGGTTTAGGCGACTAATCTCACATGTTTTTGACTTTCCAGAAACATCGCACAGTTAAGTCCATAGTAATGACTTTGACTCTCATTGATTAGATCTAATTCCCATTTTTCAGTGTTAATAGGCATTTAATCTAACATGGAAAAATAGAAGCAGATAAATGATAAGCCAAAACAAATTACCACTAAGGATAAAAATATTGACATTGAGTCATTATCAAACCGGGCAAAGATTGAGTCAGTTTGGAGTAATACAGGCACAGTGAGCACTTACGAGAAGTTAATTCCACACTTGGAGATCAGACGATAAATGACAAGGTCAAACAACGGGATGAAGACGAGAACCAGAAAGGGATTTAGTACCTGTAACACCATGGTAAAGAGAATTAGCTACAAGAATTCTCCTATTGTGAGAGTGAGCACTGCTCTCATTTGCTTGTGTACACTCTCACACACACACTTTTATCATTATAAGCACAGAATGATTCCACATTTCCCAATACCTTTACACCCAAGACTTTATTTCCCTTGCACAGCAGCTTAGCTTACAAATATACCAAGGGACCAGTGTCACTCTATGCCTGTTTTCCTGCCAATCGTATTAGGAGCTCTTCCCTCCCATTTTCACCCATAGTCTCTAGTTCCACAGCCTAAGGGGAAAATGTCAGGACCAGAAGAAAGGAAGGAAAGAAGGAAGAACTGGGATTGTGGAACAAAGGGATAAAAAAAGAACTGGGAATCACCAATAAACAGAGATTCTGACTTCATTACTCACACAACAAAGCCTTACACTTTCTTTGACAATGTTTCCATTTTACTACCTTGACATGGAAAAAAAATCCAATGCTTATACTTAACCTGTGGCTCAAAACTCACTCTCCCTGGAGTTGGGCAGGAGCTACTCACTGAACAGGGAATGCGAAGGGAAAGTTCAGGGCTTAAGGAGACTGTTTTCATCTCCAAGCTTGGCCCGCCTCAACATATAAGGAGAAAAGCATCAAATTATGGTTGTTAATCCTAATACTGCAGGTAAAGGCATAGATGAGGAAAGAACTAAGTCTCCATAGCTATAGAGAAGTCTCCTACCTGCATCTGGTCCGGCTGAAGCACAAAAAAACCCTGAAACATTATAATAAATTATATTTAGATGGTGGCCAAAGATAATAAAAACCTAGATCAACAATTTTGCTAATTAGCAGGTGAGAAGCACATAAGAGAAAATTCATCAGGTGTTTGGTTTAGGGCCACACTACCTTGCTTGTAAGAGTATTTGGAGATGGGAACAGACCTGGGATGGCTTTTGGCTATTTTTTGCTGAATGTAGATGGGCCTAAGGAAGAATATTCTTTTCTATGACCTATGCTTTCCTTAACTTGAGAGAGAATAGAGTTGCTGTGTTTTTATTAATCTCAGCAACTGCAGTTGTAGGTGGAAATAATGTGAAGGACAAGACATCATGGTTAGGGCAAAGACTCCCTCTGACACATAGTGCTTCCAAAGTTGTTCTCCAGTGGGTCAACAAGAGGACCACCGTAGTCAATTCTGGACAGCCAGAGGGAGGGAAAAGGTCAAATTATATTTTTCAGGCTGAAAATAGACTGGTTAATATGACTCTGGTATCGTTCCACCCTGTCTTCTTCATAACTGAGAAGGTAGAAAAATAATACGATAATCTAGGAAGTGAACAATTGAGAGCAGAGATGGGACCTTATTTGAGTGGGCCAAAGAATGGAGATTAGACAAAGAGAAAGTAATATTTACAACCTTCTCATTCCTTCCATATCCATGTACAAAATATTCCATTTCCTACAGGTCCCTTGCTGTGATCCCTACTGAGAGATGGAACAATTGTGTTGTAGCACTAATCAAACCTGTCTGTGCTGTGCTTAGATAGAAGAAAATCACTATCCTAGGTCTGTATCACTTCATTTGGTATCCTCTCAAAATTTCCTCATATACATTAAAACCTTTCCCATCCTCTTGTTCCTGATTTCTGAAGACCAGATTCTGGTTTTTATCTCTAGACTAGCTTTCTTTATTTTTGCCTACACTATGTGTTCAGGCTAAATGCACTTTTCTAATGACCTTAAGTCAGCTTTCAGGCAAAAACACAAAGAAATTAATTTTTCCTCAATATGAATGATGAAGAAAATAGTAGACTTCTCTGTAAAATCTCTCCTACTCACCAAATTCCCATTCATCTTTGTGGCTTGCAAAGTCCATCGTGAACCCTAGGAAAAACAGACGGTATTGTAAGAAATCCCTTTCCTGTAAAAGGGAAGTGGCTGTAAGAAGAAGTAGCTTTCAAAAGAACTATTCTTACCTGCTGGTCCAAAAGAGCCCAGAACATGGGCAATGGGATATAAAGGAAGAGTACCCTGGTCAGCGCTTTCACATCCATAATGAGCTGCTTCTACAACAATGAAGAAGAACAGGCAGAATTGCCAGAAGTTCTATACATGATTTTCTTGCATAAAGCAGAAGTGCCCCCCAAAAAGTAAGAGAAGAGGTGGAATGCAGTAGGAGAGAATCAGTTTGAACATCAGGAAAGACTCCACTGAGCCATAAGATGCTTCTGCAGTTCCAACTTACTGGATATTTCTCAGCTGCCCAGTCTAGCCAGTGTTGTCGCTTTGGAATGTCCCCAGAACGGTTCTTGAAACGGTTGGAAAGAGCAAACTAGGGCAGAGCACAGACATCAGGGGAGATACAAAGAGAAACCATCCCCTGCCTTTTCCAATTTATTATCCTTCTCCTCAAATACATATACTTTTAGTGATCTACTCCAATTCTTTGACCTCATTAGGAATTGAATTTCAGAATATTTCAGATATAATTTTATCTATCCTTATTTCCTGTTGGTACCACATATAACTGTACTTCAGAATCTTATTGCCAATTTCTAAAAATGATTACCTTTGTTTTACTTAATGGTTAAGTACAGGCACAGAGGAAGACAAACTAATCACAGCTTTCAAAAGGCATGGAAATAGAACAGAGGTCATTAGGAAAAATGTATACCCATGTTTGAAAACCCATATTCTCAGCATAGCATCTTTTACTTTTGATTCAAAAAGGCAGATAAACAATTCATGGACTTACCCAGATACATTTGAAAACTTGAGCCACTATGTTTCCTTCTGGAGCTGGTTTTTTGTACATTTTGCTTCCCATTGAAAACACAACTGCAGTTGATACATAAACAAGGTTCTTAGCTTCTCATTCAGTATGTCAGTGCAAAAGGCAGACTGCTAAACTGTGGGAGTGACTGGCAAATCTCATAAAGAGGTAACTGACTTACATTTACTGACTTTGGGGTTATAAAAATTACAGGTGCCAAGAGAAGATAAAATGGTCAATTATTAAGAGAGATATCTGTTAAGACTGTCATGTAATCACAGAAATGGAAGTCATCTATGACTTCTCACTCTTCTTTCTCCATCTCCATATTTGAAATGTTACCACCTGTCACTGATCCTCTTTCTTCAATGCATTGCCTGTCTGCTCCCCCTTTACATTACCACTGCTACCACTCTTGATCAGGACTTCACAGTTTCTATCCTAGATTATTAGAATGGACACCAACTAGCTTCTCATTCCCTAATCTCTTCCTTCTCTAACCTGATGTCAAATGTTTCTTTCCAGAATCTACTTAATAAACTTAAACTCCTGGCATGAAAGGGCTTCCCAAAGTCATTATTATCCGGACGATTATTGCTATCACTACCATCTATTGAAGGTTTATTATTACAAGTTGTTAAGCATTTTACATATTAATACATTAAGTGATTTAACCTGCAAAATATGTACTACTACCCCCATTTTACACATGAAGAAATTGAAGAGTAAAGAAATTAAGCAGCTTATACAAGGTTACATGTTTGGAAGTTGCCAGAAACTGCATTTTTCACCTGAGGCCTGACTCAAAAATCTATGCTTTTAGTCACTGTAAAATATCTCATTCACTAATTCTTGCATCATACACTGTACAAGGGAATACAAGCAAAAAACACAAGGCCCCTATCCTCAAAGGAACACACTTCTACCTAACATTTTCCACTTTATGTTTTATTCTTCTTCTTTAGGCACCCTATGCTCTAACCACTATTCATCATTCCTACAAAAAATTCTGTTCTATACTACCTCTGTTCTTGCGTTCATTCCATTTTCCTTAACCTGCATCTTTATCCTTTAATCACATCTCCACAGCTAATTTTAGGTGAATTTTATTTTGTTATTTTTCCTTTTATTCTCCAGATTAACAATGAGCTGGGATTACTTTCATAACTGCAAAATAGTAAGTCTTGTGTGTCTTAAATTTTGTTAAGTAAAAATCAGTGAGGAGGTACTCTACACCTTGGTACCCTCCCAGAGGTACTTTCTTCCTTAAAAGATTTCCTAGCTCCAGCGAGATGTTCTTCTGATAAATCTTCTGCTAAAGATGCCTTTCTCAGTGACCAATAGCATTTTCCAGTATCCTCACACATCAGAAGGCATGAATCACCTTACTTTTCTCTCCCATAACTTTCAGTATCTCTCCATTCCTCTCAGTCACATTCACTGTACCACTTTTCTTTATGCATCCTCTCAGTTTCTCCAAAGCTTCTCCAAACAGCACAGTTTACCTACAATAGCCTTCTGATCAATGATCAAAATAATAGTCCAGGGGAAGAATGCTAATCCTGGGGGTCAAGTGGGCAGTTAAAGAGGTACCTAGACAAGAGGAAAATTTTGGATGGGAGATAAACTAATCCTGAAACTAAGAATGATCCTAGCAAGAGACTGCTCACCTCAGGAATGCTGGTTGCAATAGTGACGGCAGAGTGACAAAAGGAAGACTATGTAATCCACTGAGGTCACACTTAAATTTCCAGGCCACTTAACTAAAGAAGATGAGTAGGAATTTTGAAATTCTCTACTATCTACTGCCACTAGTACATGATGTTGCCTCTTACTTAACAAAGAAAATAGAAACATTCAAATGAAACTCCTTTAACTTCCTGCCACCAAATCTAATAATTCCTGTATCCACACTCGTTCTCTCCTCACTCGATTTAGGTGAAGGTGACACTTCTTCTGTCCAAAGCTTTCATGTGTGTTTTCATACTCATTATACTGTCTTTATCTATATGTTCAACCTCTTTCTCTATTGGATTCTTCCTAATAATATTTAAGCATGCTTAATATTCTCTCTTGAATCCATGTCACCTTCCAGCTGTAAATACTTACTGTTTTCACTTTCTTACCTCTTATTTACTTCCCAAACTACTCCAATCACTCTTCAGCTTCCATCAATCTATCATAACTGATATCACCATATCAATGAACTCCTAGTTACTAGATTTAATAGACTTTTTTTTACACTTATTTCAATTTCTCACTCAGTAACATCTGTCACTCTGAATGAGTCCCTTCTTGAAATCCTTAGTAGCCAAGATAGCACCATTACCACTTTGGCCATTTCTTCTTAGTCTCATTTGTGAGCTTTTCTTCTTTGCCTGTCTTTTAAATCCTGATGTTCCTTGGGGTTTGGTCCCCGGCCCTCTTTCTACCTTACTTTTATTAGCACTTAGCTTTCTATCTCCACAGTTTATTGCTACCCATACATGAATGACTCCAGATATGTATCTACAGGCCAAATATTTCTTCTCAGCTCTAAAACCTGTATTTCCCATTGACTGTTTGGTAACTCCAATTAGATGTTCCAAGAACATCTAAAATACATGTTGAAAACTAAATTCACGAACATTGCCCCAAACCTCTTCTCCCTCCTTATCTATCTCAGTAATGACCCCACTATTTACCTAGTTACTCAAGTCAGAACCCTACACTTAATTTTGACTTATCTTCTCTCTTACTTCACATATCTAATCATACCAAGGTTTGCTAATTATACCAGGGCCAGGACTAGGGTGAGCTAAGTGAGGTACTCACCTCAAACACATTAAGGGAATGCCAAAACAATCAGTAGTCAAGATAAATATTATCCTTGCTTCACCCCTAACACAATCCTTTCTCCACATTATAGAATCATCATTGAAAAATAAATATCTAACAATCATGCCTCTATTCAAAACCTTTTTGTGGTCCCCCACTGTCCCTTATAATAAAGTTCTAATTAATGATTTAAAAGGTCCTTCATTACCTGGTTTCTGCCTATTTCTCCTCTTTATCTTTCTCATTTATGCTCTAGGTAATCTGAATTACTTCAAGGTCTTTAAACATGTCATGCTATCTCTTGCCTCCTGGTCTTACAGATACCATATCCTCTTTCTGTATAACTTAGAATTTCTTCTTTGATTAATTGCTTTTTATCCCTTAGGTCTCACCTTAGCTGTCATATCTTTTGGCAAACTTTTTATGGGCCTTACCATCTTAATCAGACATTTCTTCTATGTGTTTCTAAAGCTCTCTCTGTACTTTCCCAGTTATATTGATCACACTATATTGTATATTCCTGTATACTTGTCTGTCTTCCTCTCCATACTATATAAGTTCTCTCCATACTATATAAGTTCTTTGAGAGCATGAACTCTGTAGCTGTCTAATTCATCAATGCGATCCCAATACTTACCACAGAATCTGGCACACAATAGGTTCATTAAATAAATGTTTGTTGAATAAATGAAATTAATTAATTAAATTATAGTGAAGGGTCAGAGAATTATTTATTAGCACCCAGAAAACTGAAGCCATTGACTAATAATGACACCTAGCACTTGTTTAACATCTTACAATTTATAACACATTTCACTTACAGCATCTTTGTTGATCTTCATAATTACTGTGATATGTAAATATTATTGTCATGCAATGATCCAGAGGAGAAGACAGTAGTAATCAGTGGAAAACCATAAAAATACTTGGGAAAATTACTTTGCTTTGAATGGAGAAGGAAGCAGAAAATATATTATCGCAGCTCTCCTGGAATAAATTTCCTTGGCATTGGGAACTCTGAGTATTACTATCAGCCTCCCTGGTAGAAAATAATCAGACTGAACATTGAGGCTCTGGGCTCTTTTTCCTCTAGTGAGCTCTTTATGTGTTTGGACTGGATATCTTCCAGGGGGGCGTCACCCTGAGGCTCAGAGTGAGAACAGGTTTCCAGGTCAGTGATTAGAGACAATCATGCCCAAGTTTCCCCTTAGGCTGCATAAACTAAGGAACACCACATCCTTCTTCTCCAGAACTGGGTTCTCAGTGTTAAAGAGACTGTCACTTGATCTAAGTTGCCTTAGTTTCCATCTACTTATCCACCTCTTCTTACTCTCTTTGCTCAAGGGCAAACTCTTTGGGAGCATTGCAGAGTAGGGCCAGGATAGCTAAACCTAGAAGCTGCTTTAAAAGGCCTAGAGAATTAAAAACGTCTTCCAATTACCAGATAAATAGGTATCAGATGGAGTAAGCTAGTTTGAGAGAGAATTAATTATTTTCCTTGCTTCCTTACATATTGTAGTGTAGAGCAGTGGGTCATAACTTTGACTATACATTAGAATCACCTGAGATACTAAAAAAATTATAGACACCCAGGCCCTGAATTGGTCCTCCATGGGGCCCAGAATTTGGTCTTTTTAAAGGCTCCACAGGAGATATCTTATTAGTTATGTAACTTCAGGCACTTTTTAAAAAACTTTCTGGACTTCATTTAGAATCTGTCTGCAAAGTTGGCTGGGTGTGGTAGCTCACACCTATAATTCCAGCACTTTGGGAAGCTTAGGCAGGAGGATCGCTTGAGGACAGGAGTTTGAGACCAGTCTGAGCTATAACATAACGAGACCCATCTCTACCAAAAACTAAAAAAATTAGTCAGGCATGCACTACCTGGCCCTAGCTGAGGCAGGAGGATTGCTTAAGCCCTGGAGCTTAAGGCTGCAGTGAGCTATGATCACTCCACTGCACTCCAGCCTGGATGACAGAGCAAGACCCTGTCTCTAAAAAAAAAAAAAAGAATCTATCACCAAAGTCAAGGGAAATCCCCTACAATAACACTTACCTGATAGGGTTGGCATGAGGATTGAATGAAATAGTTTGTGCAAAATTGTGCTTTACATGTGGCAGGCATCAGTGATTATCAGTTTCCTTTGCTCTGCTATACTTACCAAGTGCTATCACCATGAGCAATCCTGGAACTCCAAAAGCCAATGCATAACAGTCTTCTCCAAAACATTGCACATCTCCTAAGGAAAATGGGGGGTGGGGGTGGGGAAAGAGTAACTCTGAATCTTGAATCTTTGATGCTTTATTCTATAAGCCCAGGTTCTTGAGATTATAGACATAGCCATCTTCTTTCCTCCCATCACCTAATCCATAATCCTTCTTTTGAACCAGACAAATCAAAACTAAAAGAAATTCTCACAGATTTTCAAGCTCCTGTGAAAGGAGAAGGTGGACAGCAGGAAGCCTTGAACAGCTTTTTGGTTGGCCAGAGTAAAGCCTTATACAGCGCCCTTTAGAAATGATCCTAACCTCTCAGCATGGGTGTGACAAATGTAGAAATCAAGCTCCCTGCATTGATGGAGAGGTAGAAGACTGAGAAGTATCTAGTCCGTTCCTCTGCCTGTAACAAACAGGATAAATCATCAGTGCAATGTGCCTTGTAGCTCCATCCCCACCTATGTTTAGATTCAGAGCTAGAGGTGCATACAAAGAGACAGATTCAGATATTGCCTCCACGGTATCTGGACATCATATTAAGTATTTAAAAACATGACTGGATGACCCCAGACAAACATTTACTCAGCTTTCAAACTCCAGTATAAACAGCTTTTACATGTTTTTACCCCCTTTACCTGGGCAAAAATGATCATCCTGTCCTCAATGCCACTACTGTGTCCTATACATATCTATTTTACTATTAATAATAATGTCTTTGCCTTAAATGTGTATTTCTCTCAGCAGGTTGTGAGTTTCTTTAGGGTAGAAATTGTACCTTATGCATTTCTGTTATCCACAGTACCTAGCACAGCACCTGACATGTATTAGGGACTCAATAAATGTTTATTGACTGTATTAATTAAGTGAAAGACTGAGTTAGATAATAGATTTTGTGGTAGGAGTGTGTGGTAGGAATAGGACAAGAACATAGGGTGGTGGAGTAAACTGTTGATCAAGCAGATAGTTCATATAGTGCTTAAGGGGTATCTGCCAGAGAGTATAAAAGGAGATCAGCGGGCTTAGGAGTGGCTGGCAGAAACTTGGAGGTAGGTTTTTGCTATTAATTGAAATATCTTTGTGGTACTGTTACCAACTGAAACAACTTTTAAATAAAGTTGCTGATGGTGTATCTATTGTGTATCGCCATGCTTCATTCTGACACCTCAGATCTTCTCCTTACACATTAGAACAATCAGTCCTTCCCCATTTTCTATTTACAGTGTGTTTTGCTTCCTCTTCTGTTTTCCATTTAAACCTTATTCCAGTCATCTAATTTGCATAATTTATATGCTCAGAATCCCACTTGCCAAAAGTCGGTTTTTTCTCCAAAGTCAGTTAGGATCTATGGACCTTGGACAGATAAAGAGTATAAAATAACCCACATAGTCTGAAAGGTAAGAGAAACACAGGAAGACAGGACAGGACAGAGAGAGAACAGATGCAGAAAGAGATAGCAGGCTCTATATCAGAGAGAGGGTAGAGGAGGGAAGTGGAGGGAGAGAGACAGAGAGACTGGGGTGCAGGGGTGGTGGCTAGGGGAGACAGAAACCAAAAAAATGATAAACACCTAAAGAAGAGGGAATGGATACACGAAGACAGACAAAAAAGAAAACTGAGAGCAAAAGAGAGGAAGCCAGAAATGCTGACTGATCTAAGAATAGACTATTCCCTTGACCATTTGTCACTTCTTCTTCATACGGGCCCATTTTTACCTTGCTTATATTGTCTTATTTTTTCCCCACTGACAATGGAGAGTGTTTAGGAAAAGATGGAATAATCAGCCAGGCAAGTTCATCTATTTAAATGCATTCTGTTTCATTCCAATTGGTCACTTCCCCCTTGCTTTGAATCTCAAAGGTAAAGATGCTTAAATCATCTCTACACTACTCATTATCTCCCATTTCCCAAGTGCTTACCACGTTTTTTGTTAAATATCTCAAGTAAGAGTAAACTCACTACTTCTAACTCTGTTTGCAGTTTTTTCTTCCATCAAGCAAACTGTTGACTTCCTGTAGCTTTCACTCACTGGTCTCAGAGTTAGTCTTTGACTTCCTTCCAATATCTATAAGCAGCTATAATATTCTCCTTGATTCTTATCCAGGCTAAATATCCCCATTTTCTTCAACCTTTCCTCATAAGACATATCTTTTAGTTCCTCCACGGCCACCACCCTGGTCACTTCCCTTTGAACGTGTTTCAGTTTTGCTCTCTTGTTAATGACCAGTATCCAGCATTGAACACAACTCCTCAGATAGCTACTGACCAGTGGATTACTGCAATCTTGGCAAATGTGTACCTGCCAGGGACCCCGTTTAATGCTGGCTCTACATTCTTGAAAATACAGAAATTACAGGACTCTTACATGTTTTTCTTCAAACTGGTCTCCACCAAAAGCTGCCACGCAGGGCTTGATACCTCCTGTCCCCAGAGCTATTAGGCTCAGGCCAACCAATGATAGGACTCTGAAATGGAGAGGTAAGGGTACTAACCATGTTGATACTAAATACAACTGTAGAGATGAACTATAGCATTATAGAGGGGAAAAAATATATACAAGGGCAAAGATCCCCTTCCCATTTCTACCTTGTAGGCACTTTTCATTTGCCTTTGCTCCTAGGAAATATTTATGGGCATTTACCATATTTATGACCCTTGAGCCTCTGCTAGAAAGTACACATTGCACAGGAAGATTGTATTCCTAGTAGTTCCATTTACCCCTTGAGTGCATCAAACAGAAGCAGATATTGAAGGAACTTCAGAGCTAACACAAACCAGTGTGTTTTAGTCAAAGGGACACATCAATAGAAAGACCTTATGTAGGAGCCTGATCCCTCATATGCTTACTAATCAAAAAATAAAATGTTCAAATTCATCATAATTTAATAGAGCAGTGTCAAAGATTTTTAATGGTATACCAATAAAAAGGTATCTAATATTTATTAAATTTTCAAATAAAATTCCTAACTCATAGAATAAACACATGTATAGGCACATTATAACATAAATATATGTGACCTTCTTCCTGAACACCTATAATCCTCTCTACCTACTGAACCAACAGATATCAGAATTTATCAAATGCCTCTAGTGCCATAAATGTAAATAGCAACTGGAGTATATGGAGATACACATAAATGGAAATATACCAAGCTTTGAATTTGACCTCTACAGTGTATTATAAGGAAATATTACAGACATTTTTTAACCTTGGTGAAGTATACATTCATGGATGAATGAAAAGGTAAAGGAATATGGAAGACATGAGGGTTTTATTTTCAAGCATATGAAGAGGATACTAACTAGGCATTCTACAAGTCCCCAAAACAAATGAGCTCAGATAAAGTAGGAAAGAGTTCAACCGTTTAAAAAACTTCTTTTCTTAACCAGTTTGGTAATAACATTGTAGATTGGAAAATAAAGGAACATCTCTGGTTAGAAAATAGAAGGTCATTTGTAATGAATGCCTTAAACATATGCCTATCTAATGGGAAAAAAAGTCATTGAGTTGATTCCATGATTTTTACTCACGTGTGTACCACTGGTCCCCCCAGTATTGGTAAGGCACCCAAGGACTTTATCACATGCCCAAGCACATATACCAGGGAGAGATAGATGATTGTCCTGTTGAGAAAGTTAAATTAGTCAGTCTGAAAACAGAATTCAGAGACTTGAGTAATATAGACTCAGGGTTCATACTGTTCTCAGTGTGGGGATAAATGAAGGAGGAGGAGGAAGGGGTGGAGGAGGAAAGAATTACCTGAGAAATGCAAATAGAAACAATAATGGTGAATGAAGCAAACAGACTAGGAAAAGGGAGTGCAATTCTTCATCCTGTAGTGTTAGAGGTACTAGACATTCCCTTTAAGCTCCCACTTTATACCTACCCTCTCCTTTCCCAACCCTTCACTCCACACATACACAGAGTAACCCTATTTTTGTACAAATATGATAGGAATGGGGTGGATTTGTAGCAAAAGTGACAATGCTTTAAATTAGGAGAACCAGTAGAACAGCATACTTTGACCTGAGGTGCTTTTCTCTGGGAATGTGTTTTGCTCTAGAAAGCAAGAGAGGAGGAGGACAAACTCTAAGTAAACAGGAATGGCTAACACAAAGAACTTTCTCTAAATCCAAGAAGCACTGGGATTCATACAGTTCAGTTTCCTTAAAAAGAAAAAAAGGAACACTAGAATATATAGAGAGATAAAAATTACCTCTCAGGTTCATCCTGAGCAACTTGGACACTTGGGTTAATTGTAACCCCTACCACAGTCTCCTCATGGACAAATTACCAGCACTAAGAAAGGAGCCAGGGACTCAGAGCAGACTGTCCAGTGACAAAAATCATGCAGTTGGTAGGAACTTCCTGTTGTGTTTTCCCAAAAAACTTGAACAGCAAATAGAGGGTTGAAGAGCAAGGAATTCCAATAAGAACATATAGACAGATACATTGAAATATGGCACACTAAGACATATACCTCCTATGTGTATTATCATACCAGCATTCTCTTGAAATATAAGTAGAATGTTAGCACTATGGTGAACCTTGGAAATTATATAGTTTACATCCGTGACTTTAAAGTGTTAAATGCTAAAGAATATAAAGAAGAGAATGGAATAAAAGTGAGTAGATGCCAAATATCATCTCAGAATGTGGATTTCTCATTCTATATGCCTAATCTTCCTAGGTCGGCTTTAAAAGGTATATAATGACAAGTAAGGGATAAGAAGTTCAGTGAATAATCCAGGACTAATTGACATCAGGGAAGGGGGCAAGATTTCCCAAAAGGCCTTGTATAATAGTATCTTCTAGAGAAAGTTCTCTTTCTTACAATAAAAAAAATAGAAAGGCAGTAAAAAGGAACAGAAAAGGGGCTATCATGAACCTAAAAGAGATTATCTATGTTAGATTATTAGAAAGAAAAAAACAACAACAACAACAAAAGGATTCTGAGCTGGAATGATATAGTCTGGGTAGTAAGATAGATCAGTAGCTAGTTGTTGGACTGAATGAATGAGAGAAGTTTAGTAGTTTAGAAGGAAAATAGGTGAATTTCTAAACGAAAGGCTCATAGGAAACAGTCTAGATACGAAATACGTAAGAGAGAAATCTAATGGCAAGAAACTTCAACAGAAGGAGAAAGAAGTCAAGAGAGACTTGAACACTCTGGGTCATTAGGATCATGGCTATCCCAACCACAGGACATGGAACTGGTTTAGGTTGACTTGACCAATCTCCCAATTTTACAAATCAAGAAACTGAAATCCAGAAAGATCAAATGACATTTCTAAAAAGTTATATTTTAATTGATATTAGGGTTAGGCTTAGAACTTCTACTTTCTGACTTATAGACCAGCATTCCTTTGGTTTTATCACGAATAAGTTAATATGGAAAAAGGAAAGGGATGAGGAAGAAGTTATAAATCTTATTTCATCATAAGAATATAAAAATCCAGAGACATTTTTAATAAGAGTTTAGGAAATGAGAAGGAGGATTTACAGAGACAGAGAATGTGCAGTGATGGCAGAGAAAGAGATTTTACATGAAGAAAAGGTCGGCTCTGACCAGAAAAAAAAAAGATAAGAGAGAGAAAGGACATACCTACCCACTCAGAGAAAGAGAAAGGAGATGTGTATAGAGGATACCCCAAAGCATAATAAACACATTTAATAGAGTGGTTCTAAGTGATTGCCAAGGTCCAAAGCCCAAATGGATAGACACATGTCATAGGGCATAAAAACTAGGAACTATGACTAAAAATGTTTTTCTTTCTTAGTAGCAACTTGGCACTAAAAACAGCATCCTGGCATGTAGTTAACCCTCTCAATAAATGTTTATACGAAGCACAAGAAGCCAATATACATGTTTAATAATTTTGTTTTCTACTGTGTGCGTATTGGTTAGTCTCTCCTGTGTGTAGCTCTGAAGGAAGCCTCACTTCTCTCCTGGCATAGGGAGTTCCTTACACAAGAGCCAGGGAAACTTGGGTGCTCATTTCCTTTTAATGAAGCTATTATATAATTCTGGGAAGGATTTTTTTAAATTTTTTTTTCTTCTCTTTCCTTTCTTTATATTTTTTTAAAATTCTTGATTGGAACTCTTGGAAATATGGGAAGGATTTTTAATAGAACTTGTTTACTAAATTCAGAATATTGTCCCTTCAAGGTTTGAACAATCTTTCTAATGCTATAAAAGGTTTTTCACTCCCAAGAGCACATATGAAGAAAACTACACACACACACACACACACACACACACACACACACACAGACCGACTAAGGCAGAGGAACACATGACAGACACGTTGACACATGAAAGATGGGGAAGAATTTACAGTTCGAAAGATAAATCTTATTTTCTTCTAATTAATGAAGAAGGCTGTATCATCCAATTAGAGAAGATAGTGAAGGAGGAGACTGCTCATTTTCTGATTTTCCAGCTTAAGGAAATCAGAAATAAAGTATGGTGGGTGAGTAGTTTTAAGTACTTATTTCCTTTCGTTGCTGTTATCATTCTATTTGTATATGTATACACACACACACACACACACACACACACATGTACGCACGTCTGTGGGAGAACAAGTTATCCATCTTTTCTCTTACTCATTTCCTTTCTGAAAGAGACACTAATCTCCCCCAAGAGTTTTGTTATTTAAAAAGCAACCAAAATACCTTAAAAAAGTAAAAGTCATCTTCATGCCTGTCTATATCCATCTTTAGTCTTGTGCCTACATTTGAGTGTCTGAGAGTAAATAAATGTATTTATTCAAGCATTTATTGTGGGCCTGCTATGTACCAGGCACTGTTCTAGGTACTATGGATAAAAATATAAATGACTTTGTCTTCTAAGTGTTTGGAAGAAGATATCAGATTCATATACAAATAATTATAATAAGGTAGAGTTTGCTATTTGTCATATGAGAGAAGAAAATAAAGAGTTCAGAGAACCCTGGATTACTCCTGGCCTTTAGTAAAAGGTGAGGGAGCAGAGAATATTTCATAACATAGGTGGTATCTGAGCAGCACTTTTAAGGGTTTGCACAAGGGATGGGGAGGTAGGGGATTCCATGAAGTAGCAACGGTGCAAGCAGACAGGGAAAAGAGATGTCACTGGATATCATTAGGGAAATATTAATATTCAATTTTTCTCCAGTGGCTACTCTTGAAAGAGAGTGAGTATGACAATAGCACAGAAAGGTAAGTTGAAGTAAGATTAGTAGACGGTGATTTAGTCCCCAGAAATTTTTGAGCAGAATAGTAATGTGATTAGAAATATCTTTTAGGAAGATTAACCTGGCAGTAGAGTATATGCTCATTTGTAGGAAAAAGATAGGGGAAGCAGCAAAAAACATCTTGGGTGTCCATTTCAATATCTCAATTTAGAGGCAATGAATACTAAAACTAGGGTGGTGTCAATTAATAACAGTGGATTTAGTGCTGAAAAAAGATAAATGTGAGATATAGAAACAGAATTGGTAGATTTTGATATCTGAATGGATGTGGGAATGTAGAACATCCAGGAAAAAGAACGATTTGAGGAATAAGGATAAGGTGGAACATCTAGAAGATGAATGCCAATATTCAGTACACTGGAGTTTGAATAAGAGGTTACAACAGAGTTTGAGGAGCTATCTGCATATAGCTGACATTGAAACCACAGAGCTTGCTAAGGGAGAATTTGGAGAAAGAGAAGAGAGTGAAAGTTATAACCTGGGGGAAATGTTTACACTCAGGAAAGAGTGAAGTAAACAAGAGAAAGAAGAGGAGCCAGATAAAAACACAAAAATGTAAAAGGAAGAATGTGAGAAAATACGTTAGAGAAGGCCAGGAAGTTTTAAGAACATAGGAGTAATAAACAGACTGCAATGTTAAAAACAAGTTCAAAAGGAATAAGAATTTATAAAAGACCATAGGAATTTATTAACAAAGAAATCATTACCAGTAGTCTTAGGGAGTAATTTCAGTAGGAAAAACAGATGATTTATACTATATCTTCTTGTACTTCCAATACTGTGTTGTGTATTAAAGCTATTTGAATATAAACAATGTAAAGCAGATATTTTGTGTATTCATCTCTTTATCCTCCATGATTCTTTAGATAGCTATAAGGTGGTAAGTAAACATTATTCAATTAAATTGGATATAATTAAGTTAAATTTAATTGGATTCTATTGAATTGCATTAGATTATTCTACCATAAGAAGTGATAATGAAGAGAAAAGAGGACAACACACACAGGTGATTTTTTAAAAATTTTGTGGTAATAGTAATAAGAAAAAGAAGACAGAAAAAGAGGATCAAGAAGAGTTTTGCTTGTTTAAAGTTATTAGAGATTTGCATCTGCTTCTAGGTGCAGGAAAAGACTCTGGCTCTGAGGGAGAATTTGAAGGCAAGAAAGGGGAATATTGAGGGAACAAAAACCCTAGGGAGAGCGATCTAGGTGATGGCAATCATATAAAAAAATTCACCAAGCTGAACAGTTAAGACTTTTGGTCTTGTGTGCTTTATGTAAGTTATACCTCAATAAAAATAAATTTAAAAAAAATAAAAATACCTCAAAGATTAAGTCTAGGGCACAAGAAGATGTGGTTGTTACATTTCCTCTGAATTAGGCAGGAAGCTATTGCTCATCAAATTCTGAAACTATATTTCTTCAATCTTAAAGGAAGTTATTTTAAAAACAAATAAAGATGTTATTCCATGTATGTGAGTCTTTTTTCTATACATGAATAAATAGATCATGGCTTATACTATCTATTCTGCACATAGTGCCAACCCCATCTGGATGAATTGGTGACTACTGCTACACATGTGGTGAACGTAGATCTCAGCCACCCATCCACCGTTCCTGTCCCACGTCAAGAAACTGTTCAGTATTGCATTGTGTCTGTAGATACAGGTGCTTATTAAACACTTTTAGGACAATGAATATATATAGGCCAAAGTAAGATATAAACCAGAGTTTACTAAAGAAGACTCCTTAAAACACTAGGTCCACAAAATACCCTGAAAAAATATACCATGGTCAAACTAGTTTGGGAAACACTGTATAATAGAAACTTCTCTTGAAGATTTTACATATTAGTAGGTTAAAGGCTGTAAGAAGTCATGCAGTAAGAAAATGCTAATTTAGACAAATCCATGGATGAAAAGTCCATAGAAAATAACTGGGCAATGGGTATCCAAGATCAAAGATCCATCAGTCTATAAGGATAATGTTATAGGGGACAACTACAATATTATACCATAATAAGTCTCTTGGCACTATTTTTAGGGACTTAAAAGATACTGAACTGAATGGACCATTAGTCTAACCCATACTATATATTATATTCTTAGGAAGGAAACTACAAAAAGAGGTTAGAGAAGAGAAATAGATGGTAAAAAAGCTGAAAAGAGGGACTCATGAGAAGATACTGAAAGAGTTGGGATGATTCAATCTAGAAAATAGATGGAGAAAGTGTCAAAAAGCTACATAAAGGTCTCTAAAATTATGAACTTGCTGGTAGGTAGCACTCTGAGGACAGAACAAGATTTGATCTTAAAGTATATAATGGAAGATCAAAATTAGATTTAAGCAGAAAATACCTCTTGACTGAAAAAGATGTGAAAACACTGGAAAAACTAATACAGAAACGAAGTAGACTTTCTTTGTTTTCAGTCTTAGATCCTCATTTATCATGGATGACATAAGTATGTTTTTGCTTGGAGGCAAGAAGCTGGAAGTGATAACCTTCTGTAAAATTAATCTATGAAACTTGTGGAGATATGAATTCCCATCTTCCTTACTTGAATTTCCCCAACCATGAGTCAGCAATGGCTGCTCCCAGAATGGGAGTGAAATAACAGAGGCTGCTGAAGGCATGGTATATAGATGTGGAGGTATCTTCATTCCAGTGCAGGAAATACAGGAAATACAGGGTCAGCACAGCTGAAGTTGAAAAAAAAAAAGGTGGTTAGGGGGAGAGACAAAACAAGATAGATACATCAAAGTGACTTATGGGAAAGTATATTTACTCTCTTGTATTTGAAGGTGATCTGGCCTTCAGTACTACCATTGGCAAAGTGACTGAGAGTTGACTGCCAGGCAGTAGAAGCAGGGCACATGGGAGTTATGGGGCTATGTTGAATGTACAAATATAATACTCCTCCCTTTGGTCTATGTGTACCCATAGCATCACTTGGGCCAACCATGATGATAACATAGTGCTTCCAATATCCCTTCCCTCTTCTCTTCTTCCCAGTAACAATATAGTTCATAGACCTAAGGAACAAGTACAAAAATGGGACTCAGATGATGAGAGCTTTCCCACTTACATTCTGTTTTTCCCTTAGAGATAGGGTATCACCAAGTTGACCAGGCTGGAGTGCAGTGACTGTTTACCAATGCGATCATAAGCACATTACACCTTCAAACTCCTGGGCTCAAGGGATCCTCCCACCTCAGCCTCCCAAGTAGCTGGGACTACAGGTGTGCACCACCACCCTGGCTCTTATATTATCACAGACTATGTTCTGGTTTCTGTCAGGCCTTTCTGGTCTTGGACTATATGAGTTATTAGGTGAAATCCTATGAGACATTTATTGGAAGTTTTGGCCAAATGAAAGGCCAATTTGGGCCAGGGCAGAAAGAATGGATAAGGGAAATAAGTGCCTTTGAAGAGATCAGGCTGTTACAAATATGGGGTGAGCATGAGTAGAGAAAAGTAGGACTCTGGGACACAAAATTACCTTTCATGCCATAATAGGAAAAGCGCTCGCAGAATTCATTCACCACAATGAAGGCAATGCTCAGTGGATAGTTGGAGCCACAGATTTTCTATGCAACAAGAAGGCAATAATTTAAGCATGAGTTGTTTTTTCTTATTTCAACTACTAGATTGCTTCACAACTGAAAAATTCATTTATTTTAAAATGCCATGGTAGGTAATATGGAGCAATGGTCTCTACTTTTTGTGAAACAGCTATTATCACACTAAAAGTGCTTACATTGCTAATTTAGGAGTAATAGAAACTAATCTGAATGTTGCTTTGTTCCTCATTCATTTATCCATTTATTATTGGATGTTTCTTGATCCTAGATACCAGGACTTGCTCATCTTCCCACAACTACTAAATGAAAAGCCTGGGGCTCTGGATGAAAGAATAATCATACTTTCTAGGAACAGAATGCAGAGGTACCCTATGGAGTACCTGATGTCCAAGCAGGTTAGATTTAGATGTCAATAACTGCTTAGCTCCACCATGGGAACTGGCCCCTTTTGTCTCCACCTTCCCTGTTCTCCATGCTGGGAGGAATCCTGGAAATATAATGGCTTTCTTTTCAGAGGTAACTGGAGCCAGGCACAGAGCCCAATATGTAGGGTAGAGACTCTTAAAGGTGAACTAACTGATCACCTTGACTCTGGGCAGAGAGTTCTTAAATCCTATAAAATTAAATGTCCACTATTCCTACTAAAGAGATTCTATAACATTTTCATGATAATCCCACTGGACATTAAAAGGACTATGCTATTTCATCCACTGCATCAGTCAGAATATAAGGAATGTTATGGGTTATTTCAAATCCCTACACAGTACAATAACTTAACTAACTTGAGGGAGGATGGAGATATCTGTCCTTGGTACAGTCAAATCTTACCATGAGATTGATATTGTCTCTTATTTCATAAGTAAGCAGCCTTAAATTTTGGGGGACCAGAAGAGATATAACTAACTAAATAGATAAAATAACAAATTAACATATCATTCTTTTACTCATATGGATATATATAAATAACCCTCATAAATATTAATATATGACAATAACTTGCTTGGAAGACATAATAAACTGGGCTTCTTACCTTCTCAGCTCACAGCTTGGGAATTATGCAATCTGGAGTTTAGTTAACACACTGTCACTAGCTATGCAACACTGTCACGGCCTGTGCTAACATACTGACACTGGCCATGTCACTACACTTGTCTCTATGCCTCAGTTCTGTTATTCCAAAGAAATGAGACTAATACTACCTTTTGGTCCATAATAAGAACTCAGTAAATATTGGCTATTATTACTATATCCTCTCCACTTACAGAATTTCAATATGAGGATTGAATGAGATAGTAAATACAGAAGTACTTTAACATGTATATAATGCAAAACATTATTATGACTTCTTGTTTCTTTGTCCTATCTCCCACTGTAAGTTGGGAACACATAGTAACAGAGATTGAATCTATTCTGAAACCTCCGTTGGTGTCCAGCTGAAGGCTCTGCACACAGGGGGAACTAAGGGTTGAGTTTTTATATTGGTAAAGGAAGAACAATCACACACAGTTCTCCAGACAGAAATGCTTGCCAAGTTTCCCTGGACATTCAAATTGCTTCCCCCCCATCCCGCTCCCGGGAGCTCAGAATAGGCAATGAAATATAGCAAAGCCCTGAATCTCAACTGGAGAACTTTGACTACCTCTTCCTGCTGCTTTTTCTCCTAAGTAAAGGAAGCTCTTGTTTAGATTTGGTTTTCAGGTGAATTCTAACTCCAAGAGAGAATAGTTTTTATATCCTAAAACAGCTCAACCTGAAGCTCCAGGGACCAAGGAAGAGAGCCAAAAGAGCAAAACTATTCTCGTCAGAGGAGAACTGAATCTGAGGACTCACCAGAGATGGCTTCTTTGGAGGACTGGGAGGTCGAGGTGGTACCTCTTCAGTGGAGACAGGTGAAAAAAGAGTTTCCTTGGACTCATTTTTCTGGAAGGGATTCATGGCTGGCTCCTTACTCTCTCTCTCCTCAAGCATTTGGCTTTAGTAGGCAGTTAGGACAGCTGCCAGGCTACTGTGAAAAGGGGGACTGGGAGGGGGAGGGGGGTGGTTGCAGCAACTGGGTTTAACCCTGTGCGTGTCAGCTTCAATAGCTGCCTGATCCAGAGTAAAGCAGGAAGCTATAGTTCAAAAGAATGATTGTGCAAAACGGAGAGCATGGGGAAACGAGAACATGTCAAAGATTGAATGAGACAATGCTAGAGAATTGATAGGAAAATCTGTTTAGGAAAGATTATCTTTGCGAATACCAAGCACAAGATAGTTAAAAATTCCATGCCTCAGGCATAGATTAAAAGACTGATGATTTCAAGGTAACAATAGCCGTCATTTATTAAACATCTATTATGCATAAGGTTAATATATGTGTATGAATTACATATGTATGTGTATATGTAACATTTATGTTTATTCTAATTCTTATTACTGTCCTCCTTTTACAGAAACTAATGTTCCAAGAGGTTAAATAATTTATTCAAAGTTACATGGCCAGTAAGTGGAAGATCTGGAATTTTCACTATGCCCTGACAGCTGGGAAAGGTAGAGATTAGTATCAGTAATGACTCGGGGTCATTATCCAGGTATGGAGGTTATGTAAATGGAATGTAGGGGAATTGAAATGTATTAAAGAGGGAAAGTCATTATAAAACTGAATTTGAGAGACAGGAATGATGTTGATTTTGATTTTCAATATTGTAAAGTTCAGCTAGAAATATCCTATAAGCAATTAAAGAGGTGGGGCTAAAGATATGAGAGAAAAGCATTGGTGATGTACATATGGGAATCATTCTTCTCCTTTGCTAAAGTCATTCTTTGCATTTTCATTTTCTCACTTCAAGATGAATACATTCTTTCATTTAAAAAATTTGAGTGAAAATTGTGAACTAGTTAATTTCTAGGTACTGCTGCAAACATTATTTTCCTTAATTTCCAGTACTGAACTCCCTAATGACTCCAGAATATTATATTTAGTCTTTATCAGAGGCTGAACAAGAACAAATGTGATGATGATAGATGCATTTTATGCTGTATTATTTTTGCTGAGTCAAAGAGGTAAAAGAAGAACAAAAGAACATGATACCCCACTAGCTATCAGTCAAAAGAAAAGGAAAAAGAATGGCCAGAGAGCTCTAAAATAGGAAAAAATGAGGACTAAACCAATGAGGTCAGGCAACAACAGAATGAATTATTTTATTTGAGAATACAAGAGAGAAAACCAATGACTCATCCCCCACAAAATTCTTACATTAACTCTTTGAATAATTTATTGACAAATAAGGCCAGAATAAACTCTACTTTTTCCTCTCTAAATTTTAACTCAGACTTTGACCATAGCTTCTATTACGCTTTTCATTTTCATTCTCTCCCACCAACGTTTACCCAAAGAAGAGTCTAGCTACATGTCTGAGTGTGGCATTAATGATTAAGCTGTAGTTACTCTTTCAGGAAGTATTGCCTTTTCTGACCTAGTTTGGTTAATGACTCTGGATGCAAAACAAATGAACAGTTATAAGTTACTAGTCAAGTTAACTAGTAGAGGAACAGATGCCTGAAGGATCTAATTATGTCAGTGGCTTTGCTTGCTCTGGCCTTGTATCTCTAGAATGGCATTTTGTCTGGCAGAGCAGATGAAATAGCACCTATATTCCATGCACCAATTCACTTGTGTTCATAGGTACCCCAAATATCAAACTTCAGAGCATTGGCACTGGTTTTCTGACACCCCCTTGTTTAGATAAAATTCTCCTTTTGATTATGGCAATATAATAACAGTATTCATAGAATCAAATAATATCAGAGATGGAAGGAATCTTAATCATTTCTTAATGTAAACTAAACTTTCCTGATGATAAAATCATATTCCCTTGAAAATTCTGATTCAGTAGATCTCACTAGGGACCTAAGAAACTGTGTTTTTAATAAGCACCTCTAGTGATTCCTATGCCAGAAATTTGGGAATTTTAAATCCCTCTCCTATGCTAGCCTGAAAGATATTTCAGAGGAGTTCAGAAGGCACAAAGCAAGGACTAGAACCCTAGTCATACTCTAGAGCCCTTTACATAATATCAAGGTACCTTTAATACCTTATTATTTTTCCTAAGCTGACATCAGATAGGACAAAAGGGAAAAGATCAGAGAAAGCACCTCTCAGAAATGAGCACAAACTCTTCATAGACACAAAAGATCGTGCTGGAAAAATTGGATGGCCACATGTAGAAGATTGAAACAGGATCCATATCTCTCACCACTCACTAAAATTAATCCAAGACAGATTAAATCTAAGACATGAAACCATAAGAATTCTAGAAAAAAAATGTTGGAAAAACTCTTCTAAATATCAGCCTAGGCAAAGAATTTATGAAAAAGATCCCAAGGGCAATCACAGAAATAACAAAAATGAATAAATGGGACTTGATTAAATTAAAAAATCTTCTGCACAGCCAAGGAAACAATCAACAGAACAAATAGACAACCTACAGAATGGGAGCGAATATTCACATGCTGTACATCCAATAAAGGGCTAATAACCAGAATCTACAAAGAACTCGAGCAAATCAGAAGAAAAAAATCAAACAACCTTATTAAAAAATGGGCAAAAGACATGAACAGAAGCTTTTCAAAAGAAAATAGACTAATGGCCAATAAACATGTGAAAAAATGCTTGTCACTAATCATCAGAGAACTGCAAATCAAAAACACAATGAGATATCACCTAACTCCAGTGAGAATGAATTTATCAAAAAGTCCTAAAACAATAAATGCTGGCGTGGATGTGGAGAGAAAGGAACACATACACTGTTGTTGGGACTGCAAACTAGTACAACCACTATGGAAAATAGTATGGAGATTCCTCAAGGAACTAAAAGTAGACCTACCATTTGATCCAGCAACCAAATGAAAAAAAGTCATTTTATCAAAAACACACTTGCACTCAAATACCTATTGCAGCACAATTCATAATCACAAAGATGTGGAATCAACCCAAGTGCCCATCAATTCATGACTGGATTAATCAAATGTGGTACATGTATACCATGGAATACTACTCAGCCATACAAGAAATGAATCAATACCTTTTACAACAATCTGGATGGAACTGGAGATCATTCTCCTAAGTGAAGTATTGCAAGAATGGGAAAACAAACACCACATGTATTGCCTATTAAATTGGAACTAACCAAACAGCACTCATGTGCCTAGATGCAAGTAAAACTCAATGGAAATCATGCAGGTGGGAGGGGGAAGGACAGGATGGGTGAAATCATACCTAACAGGTACAATGTATACTATCTGGGTGAGGGGCACCAGTACTGCTTTGATTCAAGCAGTTCGAAAGCAATCCATGTAACCAAAACATTTGTGCCCCCATAATATTCTGAAATAAAAAAATCACAAAAAGACAATTAAAGTGAAAAAATTTAAATATCAGTGATAAGAATAAAGAATATTTGTGCTTAGTGATTATGACATAAGATAATGTTTATTATGACTTATGATAATGTTTTACAGTTAAACAAAGGAGACAGAAGCTCTAAAATGAGAGAATCTAACATAGAAGAGGCAAATATGAAATTAAAAGAGAACATATATATAACAAGGCCCCTGAATATAAAATCAGCACACAAAAATAAACTGAATTCAAATATCTGCAACAAAAAATCAGAAAGGGGAATTTAAAAATGATACCAGCTATAAGAAGATAAAATACCTAGGATAAATCTAATAAAATATCTTCTAGACTGCAATACTAACAACTAAAAATGTCACTGAAAGAAATTGAAGATTAAAATAAATGGAGTTGTACCATGCTTGTGATTTGGAAGATTCATAGTGTTAAGATATCAATATTCCTTATCAATCTATAGTTTTAGTACAAAATCCCAGTGGGTTTTGTGAGTGTAGAAAATGACAAATTGACTTTTAAAATTCCTATGGTAGTGAAAAAACCACGAGCAAAGCCAATATTAAATATGAATAATGGTGGAGGACTTTTACTATCCAATCTTAGACTTATTTTAAAGCTACTGTAATTATAACAGAGCGGAATTGACACAAGGATAGATAAGGCAACACATGGGCTAGAACAAAGTTCAGAAAAAGATTCACACATATAATGTTGAGGAGAAAGGTGATACTGCAGTACAGTGGGAAAAATGATGGTGTTTTCAATAAACAAACACCATTTGGATAGCCATACCAACAAAAATTATTTTGACCTTTATTTTACAATACACACAAAAGTCAATTCTATAGAGATTATAGATTTAAATGTTAAAGTAAAAAAACCCACACAAGCCAAAGCTTTATAAGAACATCTTTATGACTGTGAAGTAAGCTAAAATTTCTTAAGTAAGACATAAAATATGATAACCATGAAAGAAAAAACTTGATATGTTGGACAATATCAAAATTAAGAAATTTTATTCACCAAAGACACTATTAAAAGCAAAAAGACAACTCTCAGAGTGGGAGAAAATATTTGTGTTACATAAATCTGTCAAAGGATTTGTGTCGACTATATAACTCACTCCAAAAATTAGTAACAAAAAGATAGATAAGTAAATGGAAAAATGTTTAAAAGATTTGAACAGATACTTCACAAAAAGGATACCCAAATAGTCAACAAATCTTTGAATATGTCATCAACTGTATAGATGTAAATATAGTTCATTTAACTAGTCCTCAATTGATGCATATTCAGGTTTATTCTTTTGATATGATAAATAATACTGCACATTGCATATAAGTTAAATATATAAAAACATCCCATAATTTTTAGAACTGCCTATTCATTTCCTTTGCCCATTTTTCTATTGAGTTGTTTTTCCTCTTCTTGTAAATTTGTAGGATCTGTCTGTATATTATTAACAGTGATGCTCTGCCATCCTCTACATTCCAAATATTTTTCCTATTGATTTTGTTTATGGACTTTTAAGATTAAATTTAACTTGCAGTCAAGTGCACAAATCTTAAGTGTACAAACCTATTAATTTTTATACATGTGTAACTCACATAAACCATGGCCCAGATAAGATTTTTTTAAAAAAATATTTCTAGCACCTTAGTGTTGAAAGTATCTTTAGAGATAATACCCTGCTTTCCTACTGTCTTTCTGTCAAATTCTACCCCTGCTCTAGGTAATCACTATTCTATAAAGTGGCAGGTGGTACTCTGAGTGGTCAGCCAAAGACTGGACAGAGACTGTGTTCAAACACCTTGAGCCAGTTAAGGCTTTGTCTTTTGCTGATGGATCTGTATGTGTAAGGGAATTCAAAGTTCAGGCTATTTTCAAGTCTTCCCAGGTTTTAGTTTTCATCAGGCATTTGTGAGTATACTATGCCCTTGGTCACAAAAGTGTGAATAGCTTGGGGCAACTCTGGTTTCTGCTGCATGTGCACACAGCCTTAACCTGAAATATGGTCGCTCTAACTAGGATTGTAAGTTCAGGCTAGAAGGGCCAATAAACTCTTGGCCTTCCCTCTCTGGCCAGCATCTGAGAAGTTGACCTCCACTTAAAAAGTTTCTTCTAGGCATGAGTGTCACCTACTCCTTCAAACAGAGTGAGTTTCCTTCAGGGGACAAAAAAGGTGCCAAGTCCTGAAAATACTGGAAAGTTGTAAGTCTTTTTAATTGCATTTTAAAATTTTCCATTCTTCAGTTCTTAATTTTGATTCATCTCTTAATAAATTGTTATTAAAATAATTATTATAGGAATGGTTTGTGAATGATATAATTCCTGAATTCCGATATGTCTAAGAATACCTTCTTACCAAACTATGGATGGCATTTGATGAATGCACAATTCACAGGTCACACTCATCCTCTTGTGCAGATACAGCTTTATTACCTTTAGAGTGCAATGTTGTGGAATAGTTGAAAGCCCTTTGATTTTTGTTCCTTTGTAGCCAACTTTTCCCGCTTGCATGCTTATATTATCATCAGTTTAATCAAACCATTCAGAACAGATCAAACCAAAGGGATGTGCTTAGAGTCATGGCAGGATCATTAGATGTTTCTGGCAGAAATCCTTACATCTGAGAACTTGTCTAATCTACAGGCTCCCTACATTTCAGTGATTGAAAATATATCAAATAAGGAGATACAAAAGCATAGGAGAAATTATTTCATTCCTCTCTAAACTACTTATATATATATACCCTGGAGTGGTATAAAGAATGATATACTAGATATTCAATCAATAAAAAAAGATCGTTAAGAATGTTTCATTTATGGGGGAAATAATAAAGAGGAGAAAAGATGAGCTGTTTGGATTGCAGGAAGTAAAATTTGAGAACATAATACACGTTATGTAGCCAGTATTATCAGCTCATATTACCATGTACTCATTTCTGGTAGAGTTAACAACTAACAAAAGAAATATAAGCATAACAACTTTCAGTAAAAACCATTACAGTATGTACTACTACATTAAAATGATAAACATGTTTTACTAGCTACTTTGAATTATGAGCTTACTTTAGATAAGTAATAAATGACATAGTTGCAGTTCTCAGCTAAGTATGGATAAATAAAGGAGAAATAAAAATGAAGACAGATTAACTAAAGGTAGGCTAGAGAGAGAAAAGAAGAGAGAAAGAAAGCAGGAGAGATTAAAACTAAAACTTACAGATTTTTAAAAGACATAACTATAGAAATTCTAATGGTAAGAGGTGAAGTTGAATAAAAAACATTCCATAATTGGAAAAAAAAAAAAAACATTTCATAATTGGCAAAACTTGGAAGCAACCAAGATGTCCTTTAGCACTGAAGTGGATAAATAAACTGTGATACATCCAGACAATAGAATATTATTCAGCCTTAAAAAAATGAGCTATCAAGCCATGAAAGACACATAGGGAACTTAAATACATATTAAGCAAAATAAACTAATATGAAAAGCTACATACTGCATGATTCCAACTGTATGGCATTCTGGAAAAGGCAAAACTATGGAGACAGTAAGAAGATTAGTGGTTGTCAGGGGTTAGAGGGGTTAGATGAATAGGCAAAGCACAGAGGATTTTTAGGGCAGTGAAACTATTCTGAATGTTACTACAATGAGAGATATATGTTATTATATATTTGTCAAAAATCCATAGAATGTACAACATTAAGACTGAATGCTAATGTAAACTATGGACTTTGGATACTAATGATCTATCAATGTAGGTTCATCTATTTTAACAAATATACCACTCTTATGTAGATATTAATAGTGGGGACAGAAGAAGTAGGAACCATCTGTACTTCCTGCTCAATTTTGCTGTGAATCCAAAACTGCTCTAAAATATAGTTTATTAAAAAAAAAAAAAGAAAGAAACTGCTGGTCAGTGGCTTTCAACTACAATCTAATATTTATCATTTCCTCCAAATTAACAGATATTATAAATACAAATATTATTCACATTCTTAATACTTGCTTATTTTTCTCTCAAAAGCAAAATAAATTGATAAAAATACTGCAAGAGATAAATAGTAGAATCATTAATTAAAATAATTATATAACTTTATCTTTATCCTAAATTATAGCTTAATTTTGTCAAGAATTAAATTATTTTCAGTCATAATTTAAGGGATATCAGATGGAGTTATAATTAAAACCATGGATATTTATTATGAATCAATAGTTTTGACATTTCACAACTGGAGATAATAGTGTGATAAAATAGAGCACTAAACAGACTCTAGAATACTTAATCTGCCACTTGTCAACTAACAATACATGAAGCAAGTTACCTAACTTCATCTGTCAAACTTCATAAAGGTTTTAAGATTAAATGAAGAGAACACATGAAAATGCCTCAATAAAAGCTTAAAAATATAACATCAACTGAAATTTGTGAATCAAATTTAATTTTTTTTTTGAGACAGGGTCTTACTCTGTTGCCTGGGCTAGAGTGCAATGGCATCATCATAGCTCATAGGAACCTCAAACTCCTGGGCACAAGCAATTCTCCTGCTTCAGCCTCCCCACTATTTGGGATTACAGGTGCACACCACCACGACCAGTTAATTTTTCTAATTTTTGTAGAGATGGGGTCTTGCTCTTGTTCAAGCTGGTCTCGAACTCCTGACCTCAAGCCATCCTCCCATGTTGGCCTCCCAAAGTGCTAGGATTACAGGTGTGAGCCACCATGCCTGGTCAAATTTAATTTATTTTATCATCAAAAGTGAAGACACATTTTCCTCCATCTTACAAATTTTTATTTTTAATACAAAATAAGTTATCACATGCCATGTAAATTTTATATTTATAGCTGAATATTTCTTCAATCATCACTGTCACTTCCTGATTCACTCAGCTGCAAATCATTTCCTAAAAAAGAAACAACAAAACCATAGTAATTAAACAATTAATATTTATTTTTCCATAACATAACTTTTATGCAAAATACAATTCCAAGAGTGATACTGTTTAGCTAGCATTTTGTAATTAATAATCAGATTGCTTATTCTGTATCCAGGCATATAATTAGTAACTCAAACAGTACTACTTATAAAGAAAAGATGCCACATAGTTTTAGTATTATCTGGCATCTATTTTAGTCTTCTTTCAAACACCAACATTACCCTTTTTTTATATCACTGACTTAATTTTATCAGGAAATGAGAAACAGTATGGTTTAGAAGATAGTTACATGATGCAACTATCATGTAAACTGAAAGACAACTTTGTTTTCTTGAAAATTTTACCAAGATTTTACTTTTTTTAAGAGTGAAAAAATGTTATAGTATTTTTTACTTAAAATGCAGTAGAATTCATTAAGTAATACATGTCAAGAGTAATTCATCACTGATTCCTTTGCAATTCATCTATCTGCTTACAGTCACGAAACTTACACTCTAGTGGGGCAGACAGTGAACAAACAAATGTATAACACAATGTCAAGTGGGATAAGTGCTACGAATAAATGAACATGGGTATGGAGATGGTAGGAGTTGCTATTTTAGATATGGTAGTTGGGAAGGCCTTCTTGGTGGTGACATTTGAACAGAGACCCAAATGTATAAAGAAAGTCATAAAAAAAATGGAGGGAGGGCAGACTGTTCAGTTGAAAGGAACAGCAAGTACAAATATCCCAAGGCAGGAGCACACTTATTGTGTTCTCTGACTTACAAAAAGGTCACTGTGGCTGGAGTGGAATGAACTAGGAAGAGAATAGTAGTAAATGTGGTCAGAAAGATATCCAGAAGGTCATGGCAAAAACTTTGGATTTTGTTTAAATCATAATGAGAATTCATAGGAAAATTTTAAGCAGGCAACTGACTTGAACTTGGTTGTATATCAGTGAATATGCTATAACGGTACAGAAGAAACATGGAAGCAGAAAGAACAGTTGTAAGTTTATTGTAGTCTCTCAGGTAAGAAAAAATGTTGGCTTTCACTCAGGTGGTTCAGTGGACGTGGTGCTAAGTGGTCAGATTCATAATATACTTTGAAGATAGAGCTTAAAGGACTATTTAAAATATTGGATTTAAGGTATAAGAGAAATAAATGAAGAATGACCCCAAGGTTTCTGGTCTGAACAACTACATAAATGGTTTTATCATTTACTGAGATGAGAGAACACCAGAGAACAAGGTTGTGGGAGAAAAATCACATGTTCAATTTTTAATGTGGTACGTTTGAGATATCTAGTAAATATTCAAGTATATATGTTATAGGCAAATAGATATACAAATCCAGAGCTCAAGGTAGAGACTGGATCTGAAAATAAGAATTTGGGAGTGATTGATTATATGGGTTTATTTGAAGTTATAGAATTGAATCAAATCACTTGGGTAGTAAATTACAATGATTTAAAAAAGTCTTTTTCTTTTTTTTTAGCTACTCCACAATCAACAAAAGGTGGAATATTTTGAAGTCAATATCTAATTTAGGAGGAGTAGTTTTCTTCGGCCATATATAAGTCATTGTAAGATATCTCAGTCTTTCACATGAACTCCAGAACTGAATACATCATTTGATGAAACAAATCTGCTAAAGCTTCTTTTGTGCATCTGGTTCCCATGACCATTTTATCATTTTCAAGGCTTAAGTTTCCACTATACAACTATTGTATGGCATAAAAATGTTCAACTTGATATAATGCCTATAATATGAGTTTCTCAAGTGACAGAAACTCAAATATCCTTAGAGTTCCATTTGCCTTTATAGACTTTATGCTATTAAGGCTAAATGCTCAGCATCAGTATGCTGCTTGTTGAAATGTTCAGTCAAGTTTTAAAGACATAAGATAAGCCTTTGAATATGAAATGCTTAATAAAGGAAATGTAATTTCAATCAAAATAGTATTATGACTTGGATAAAAGAGAGTAATACGTAGCAAATGTATTCAGACTTCTAAACCAATGGTTCTCAATCAGAGTAGTACTGCCATCAGATGTTACAGAAATTTATATGAGGGGCTGCTTGTCCTAATGATTACAAATTGCTAGTAGCAATTAGTAGAAGGGGAATTCACGAACACTAAAGGTCTTGCAATGCACAGACCAGCCTTGCAAAATAAAGAAGTCTTCTATTTTATACATTCTATGAAATTTCTGCAAGTCCAGTGGGATAATCATGTATTTGGAAAATGTGTTTATAATTTTAAGGCCAGAACCTAATCGCATTTTCATAAATTCCAAGTATTCTTTTACACAGATATAACTGAAATTGACAAGGATGCAACTATCATGTAAACTGAAAGACAACTTCGTTTTCTTGAGAACTTCACAAAGATTTTATTTCATTTTTTTTTTTTTTTAAGAGACAGGCATTCACCCTGTCACCCAGGCTGGAGTACAGCATCCTCAAACTCCTGGGTTCAGGAGATCCTCCCGCCTTAGCCTCTCAAGTAGCTGGGACTACAAGCATGTGCCAGGTTGGTGCCCAGCCTAGGTTTTTTAAAAATAGCTTTGGAAAGAGGGGGAAGCAAAAATTGCGGATTAGCAGTGACCTCCTGCCTCTCTGCTCCCAGAGTAGGAGGCGAAGAACTCTGACGGCTACACATGAGTGCACCGCTGCCCCCCCAGGAACAGTCTTGTGAATCTGCAGAGAAGCAGCGTGAGACAAGCAGCACGGAAAAAAAGAAGAAGTGAATGGGAGATATGATCACAGAGATTGGAGAATGCAAGATATACAATAGGGAATAGAGTGTGGGATGGCTGTGCTTGCCCAGCCAGGCAGGGCAGTGTGATCTGACCCATAGGAGGATGCCTGGTTCCTCCACTGACCTCCACACCCACTCAGGCAGGGAAGCACCTGAAGTCAGTGCAAAGTTGTGGCACAGGACGACAGGCTCTGTAGAGAAGAGACAATAGCAGGAAACATTTTGAACTCCTGGGTGCTCTGTGCTAGGACCGCACTGGGTGGGGGAGGGACTGGTCTGAGTGGACACTTCCCGCAACCCTGCCAGGGAGTTTGGAGACAGGCACTTTACCTCTGGCAGTCAGCAGGATCAGAACAAAGGAGGTGAACACTGAAAGAGGGGCTCTGTCCCTGGAAACCTCTGAAGATTCAGCTGGCTCAGGGCAGGACAGAGAGAGCAGGGCCCTCTATTGGACAGACCTGAGACTGAGACAGAGACACAGTGGGGACAGCTGATGGCTTGTTGATTCAGCCTGCCAAACCAGCATCTGCCAGCCTCCGAGTGGTTGCCACCAGAGCTGGTTCTCTGTGGGTGGGTGGCTGCCATTTTGAGGGTCTGCACCCCTGAGATGCTGTGGCATGCTGCAGTTTTCGGCAACACGCCTCCCCCAGCCTGGGGTCTTTCATGCTGGGCACGGTGAGATCCATCCTAGGAGATGGGGAGATGCAAGAAGAGCCACTTTCTCTGTGTAGCTGCCGTGAATCCACAGGACTTTGGTACTAAAAAGTAGTCCATAAACTGTTGATTTGGCTAGTTGGGCCAGCATCAGTGGGCAAAGCTTGAGCACATCCCCTCAACACTGGTGCTCTGGTGGGGAGGCCACCAGTTGTGGGATCCCCAGATGCTGGGGCAGATGGCAGTTTCAGGCAACACCACTCTCCCAGCCCAGCAACTTTTGGCCCTGAGCAGTGGGCTCTGCCCTTGGAAGCAGGGAGAAGCGAGAAAAGCCACCTTTCTCTGTGCCACTGGCATGAATCTGCAGGGCCTTGGTACTCTAAGCAATAGGGGGGCAGCCTGTTGATTTGGTCCGCTGGACTGCCTTAGATCATTTAATAAGAACATAATTCTAGGGCTTGCTCTCTGTGTCTGAGTGGCTTCTAGCTTTGGAGTCTGTGGACTGGGAAGGAAAATCCTCACCGGAGTCCTTAGCAATTGTACCAAATGACCCACCCCCAACAGGAGCAGCCTCCCAAGTGTGGTGAAAGAGCCCTGAATAATGTATTAGTGGCTCCCCCTAGTGAAAAATCAAGCAACCATAGAAGTATACACACCCAGGCTTGGAGGCACCGGTTGCTCTTACCCCAACTAAAGGGGGAACAGGGTTCAAGTAACCCTCAGGAGTGGCAAGGCACTTCCAAAAGATCAGGGGATTCATATATCCCATTTGGGGGACCAGAACCCAACACAGAGGCATCAGATTACCTTGATAACTGACTCCTCCACACAAACTACAGTCAACAACAGAGAGGGTAACTCCATAGCTCAACACAGTGCCTTTCATCAAGCTACTAGAGGACAGTGGAGTCATACACCCAAGTGTGATTCATCACCTGGGAGCTTAAGCTGGGGGACCAAATTCACTAATCTCCATTGGCAAGAGGTGAGGACAACAGGTCAGAGGTAATCCAACTTGCTAAAACACCTCTAAGGCAATACTGGACCAGCATGCCTCTTCCCAGCACTGTCACGGAATGTACCTTTGGGGACTTGGAGAAAGGGACATAAAACAGCTAGCACCCCGTTCTTGACAAAGTAGCTGGATAAGAAAGAATCAGTGAAAGAACGCAGGAAACATGAAAGATCAGAGAGAAAAATCAACCCCAAAAGAAATCATTAGATCTTCAACAACAGATACCAACATACACAAAATGATTAAAATGATGGAGCAAGAATTTTGAGTATGGATTGTAAGAAAACTCAATGGAATTGAAGAGAAAACAGAAACTCAACACAAAGAAGTCATAAGAACAATACAGGAAATAAATGAGAAATTCTCTAAAGAAATTGAAATATTATGAAAAAAACAAACAGAAATTCTGGAAATGAAAGAAGCATTTAATGAACTGCAAAACACAGTGGAAAGTCTTCAGAATAGAATGAATCACACAGAGGAAAGAATCTCAGAGCTTGAAGATAATGCCTATGTGATAAAAAAAATCAGATGAAAGAACACAAAAGCAAGAGACAAGAACAAAACATACAAGAAATGTGGGATTATGTAAAGAAACCAAATATAAGAATTATAGACATCCCAGAGAGAGAAGAAGAAAATACACAAAAGCTGGCAAATCTATTTCTTGGGATACTGGAGGAAAATATGTACAGCCTGGCCATAAATCTAGATATACAGATACAAGAAGAACACAGAACTCCTGGGAGACTCAATGTGAAAAGGCAATCACCATTTCATGTAGTTATTAGGCTGGCCAAAGTAAACATGAAAGAAGCAATCCTTCAAGCAGTAAGATGAAAACAGTAGATAACCTACAAAGGAAAACCTATCAGACTAACTTCAGACTTCTCAAATGAAACCTACAAGCCAGAAGGGACTGGAAACCTATCCGCAATCTTCTAAAACAGAATAATGGCCAACCTAAAATTATTTACCCGGCAAAACTAAGCTTCATCTATGAGGGAGAAATAAAGACTTTCCCAGACAAACAATCACTGATGGAATTTGCGAAGACCAGAGCTGTCCTACAAGAGGTACTCAGACCTGCATTATACACTGAACAATGCAATAAACACCCACCAAAGTAAATTCACTCAAGAGTTAAAACCCAGAACCTGGATTGCACAATGGCTCAAGAGGTAAAACAAAACAATAAGAATTTATCCAACAATATGAACATAAATCTATCCCAAATATCAATTCTCTCAATAAATGTAAATGGCTTGAATTGTCGAAGAGACATAGACTAGGTGAGTGGATAAAAATTCATAAGCCAAGCATCTGCTGTCTCCAGGAAATGCATCTAACCCAAAAATATGCTTTCAGACTCAAGGTCAAGGGTTGGAAAACAAACTTCCAGGGAAATGGAAGCCATAAGAAAGTGTGAGTAGCCATACTTATTTCAGATAACATAAGCTTTAAAAAGCAAAAGTAAGGAAGGAAGAAGATGGTCACTATATAATGGTGAAAGGAAAAATCCAACAGGAAGACTTAACAATTCTTAATATTTATGCACCCAACACAGGAGCACCCAGATCGATAAAGCAAACCTGTTTGATCTAAATAGCATGATAAACAGTAATGCCATAGTAGCTTGGGATTTCAACACCTCACTGACTGAACAGCACAGATCTTCCAAGCAGAAAATAAGTAAAGAAATAACAGACTTAAACACATTTCTAGAATAAAAGGGTCTTACAGACATCTACAGAACATTCCACCCAAATAAAGCCAAATATACATTCCTCTCATCAGCCCATGGAACTTTCTCCAAAATCAATCACATCCAAGGCCACAAATCAGACCTCAACAAATTCAAAAAAATAGAAATTATACCATGTATCTTCTCAGACCACAGAGGTATAAAATTAGAGATCAATTCCAACAGAAATACTCACCATGTCACAAAGTCATGGAAATTAAACAATCTATTGCTGAATGACTATTGGGTCAAAGTGGAGATCCAGATGGAAATTAAAAGATTCTTTGAGCTAAATGATGATGGGAACAGAAGTTATCAAAATTTATGGCATACAGCAAAAGCATTCTTGCATTAAATGCATTCTAATAGCATTAAATGCTCACATCCAAAAGACAGAAAGTTCAAAAATCAACAAATTAATAAACTGTCTCAAGGAACTGGAAAAAGAAAAGCAAATTAATTCTAAACCTAGGAGAAGAAAAGAAATAACTAAGATCAAAGCAGAACTAAATGAAATTGAGAACAAATGAACTATACAGAAGATCAATAAAACCAGAAGTTGGTTTTTTGAAAAGATAAACAAAATTGACATCTGTCTTGCTAGATTGACAAGAATTAGAAAGGACAGGACTCTAACAAACTCAATTAGAAATGAAAAAGGAGACGTCACCACAGACATCATGGAAATACAAAACATTATCTTTGAATACTATAAAAATGTATATGCCCAAATACTACAAAATGTGGAGGAAATGGACAAATTCTTGGAAATGTACAACCTCCCTAAGTTCAATCAGGAGGAAATAGAATTACTGAATAGGCCAATATCAAGCACAGAAATTGGAACAGCAATGAAAAACCTTCCAACAAGAAAAAGTCCCAGACCACATGGGTTCACACCTGAATTTTACCAAACCTACAAAGAAGAACTCATACCTATACTGCACAAATTATTCCACAACATTGAGAAAGATGGTATCCTCTCCAATTCATTTTACAAAGCCAATATCACATTGATACCAAAGCCAGGAAAGGACACAACAACAAAAAAAGAAAACTACAGACCAATATCCCCCATGAATATAGATATAAAAATCCCAACAAAATCTTAGCAAATCAAATCCAATGGGACACCACAAAAATAATTCATCATGACCAAGAGGACTTTATCCCAGAGATGCAAGACTGGTTCAACATATGCAAATCTATAAATGCAATTCACCACATAAATAAAAGCAAAAACAAAGACCATATGATTCTCTTAATAGATGCAGAAAAAGCATTTGACAAAATCCAGCACACCTTTATGAAAAAACTCTTAACAAAATAGGCATAGATGAGACATAAAGTTATTAAGGCCAGATACGATAAACCCAAAGCCAATATCATACTGAATGGGGAAAAATTGAAAACATTCCCACTTAGAACTGGAACAGACAAAGTTGCCCACTATCTCCACCTCTATTCAACATAGTGCTGTAAGTCTTGCCAGAGCAATTAGATGAGAAGGGAATTAAGGGTGTTCAAATGGGGGCAGAAGAGATCAAACTCTCACTCTTTGCTGATGATACGGTATTACATCTAGAAGCCCCACGGATTCAACCAAGAGACTCCTGGAATTGATAAATGAATTCAGTAAAGTCTAAGGATACCAACTTAATACACACAAATCAGTAGCATTCATATATGCCAATAACAGTCAAGCTGAAAATCAAATCAAAGATGCAACACATTTCACAATAGCTTCAAAGAAAATTAAATACCCAGGAATATATTTAATGGAGGAGATGAGAGACATATATAGGGAGAACTATGCAACACTGAGAAAAGAAACTGTAGAAGATGTAAACATATGGAAAAATATACCATGCTCATGGATTGGCAGAATCATATTGCGAAAATGTCCACACTACCTAAAGTGATCTACAGAATTAATGCAATCCCTATCAAAGTACCATCATCATTCTTTACAGATCTAAAAAAAAATAATTCTACACTTTATGTGGAACCAGAGAAGACCTCGTATATCCAAAGCAATCTTAAGCAAAAAGAACAAACTGGGAGGTATCAGTCTACCAGACTTCAAGCTTTACTACAAGGCTGTAGTAACCAAAAATCATGGCACTGACAAGAATAGAGATATAGACCTTTGGAACAGGACTGAGAACACATATATGAAACCATCTGCATATTATCATCGAACCTTTGACAAAGCAGACAAAAATATACGTTGGGGAAAAGAATCTCTATTCAATAAACGGTGCTGGGAAAACTGGATAACCACATGCAGAAGACTGAAACTGGATCCCCATCTCTCACTTCTCTCAAAAATCAACTCAAAATGGGTAGCAGACTTAAACCTAAGGCATGAAACCTTAAGAATTCTAGAAGAAAATGTTGGGAAAACTCTTATAGACATCAGCGTAGGCAAAGAATTTATGAAGAAATTCCCCAAAGCAATCACAGCATCTACAAAAATAAATAAATGGGGCCTGACCAAATTAAAAAGCTTCTGCACAGCCAAGGAAACTATCACTAGAGTGAATAGACAACCTACAGAATGGGAGAAAATATTTGCTTTCTATACATCTGATAAAGGGCTGATAACAAGAATCTATATAGAACTTAAGAAAATCAACAAGAAAAATCAAATAACCCCATCAATAAATGGTCAAAAGACATCAACAGAATCTTTTCAAAAGAAGACAGAATGGCCAGCAAACATATAAAAAAATGCTCAACATCTCTAATCATTAGGGAACTGCAAATCAAAACCACAATGTGATATCACCTAACTCCAGTGAGAATCACCTTTATAAAAAGTCCCAAAACAATAAATGCTGGCATGAATGTGGAGAGATAGGAACATTCTTAGGCTGCCGGTGGGACTTCAAATTAGTACAACCCCTATGGAAAATAATTTGGAGATACCTTAAAGAGCTAAAAATAGAAATACCATTTGATCCAGCATTCCCAGTACTAGGCATCTACCCAAAGTAAAAAAAAAAGACGTTCTGTAATAAAGACATCTGCACTCGAAGGTTTATGGAGTCACAATTCACAATTGCCAAGATGTGGAAACCACTCAAGTGCCCATCAATACATGAGTGGATTAATAAAATGTGGTATATGGATACTATGGAATACTACTCAATTACAAAAAACAATGGTGCTCTAGCACCTTTTATATTATCCTGGATAGAGCTTGACCCATCCTTCGAAGTGAGATATCACAAGAATAGAAAAATAAGCACCATGGGTACTTGCCATCAAATTGGTACTAACTGATCAACACTAAGGTGCTCACATGGTAGTAATATTCATTGGGCGTTGGTCAGGTGGGGGTGGCAGTGTGCACTGTATAGGGAAAGGGCACACCTCTAGCTCTGGCATGGGCGAGGCAAAGGCATTACATGTAACCAAAATATTTGTACCCCCATAACATCCTGAAATAACATAAAAAAAACTAAGAAAAATAAAATAGCTTTGGAGAACATATTAATGATAACGATGCTGTTCACTGTTTGGGGCAGCAATACAGCACATCAATACTTGTATACGCACAAGCTGTATAATGCATATACATTTCCACTCTTTATTTCAACAGGTTAAATAAAAAGAAAAATTGTTGACAATCAGAATTCAATGCTGTTGTGCTTCTCTTAAATCCAAATTTATTCATTAAAAGTAAGTGCAAACACATGGTTACTTTATTATGTCTTCTAGGATAGCCATGCCTGAACATTTACAAAGTGGACTATGTATTATTTTACTATCAATTATTTTTATTTTTTCTTTATATTACATTAATTATTTTCAAAGATGTAAGTAAATAGATTATATTTAGCTTTGAAATTCATTTTAAGATAGTAAAGGAGACTTAAAAATACTGTTACAAAAGTGGATGTTGGGTCTTATCAGGCTGAGAATAGATTGCATTAACAGTCAGAGATGGTTTATTTCATCAGGAAACTTCCAGTTTATATACTATATATCAGGAAAAGAAATTTCAATATTTTTACTTTTTTAAAAAAAGAATTCCCAAAGGATATTACTGACATGCACAAATACTACTGACTTTTTCATGTAATTTTTGCATCTACCAACCTTTCCACATTCTTTTATTAGTTCTATAGTTTGTTGATTCGCTTGAACTTCCTATGTAGACAATTATATTATCTACAAATAAGGATTATTTTATTTCTTGTTTTCAGTTCTTACACCATATTTCTTTTACTTGTTTTATTGCATTTGCTAGAAACTTCAGTAGAGTGCTGAATAGAAATCATATTAGTCCTCTTTGTCTTGTTCCTGACTTTAATGGGATTGCTTCTAAAGTTTCTATTAGTATGGTGTTTGCAATACTCTTTTTTTTTTTTTTTGGGTAATTAACTTTTATGAAGTTAAGGAAATCCTCTTACATTCAACCTTTGGTAAATATTTTTAAATTAATTAATATTGAATTTTGTCAAATTATTTTTCTTAATTTGTTGAAATGATCATATGGTATTACTCATATAATCTGCCAATGTGGTGAATTATACTGATCCCATTTCATATGTTGAATATTTCTGTGATGACACTTATTTGGTCATGATTTAGCTTACTTGTTTTAAGTATACAGGTTATTCAATTTGCTAATATCTTATTTAGGAACTCTGCATCCATATTTTTTAATGAAATTGATCTACAATGCCTTCTCTCTTGTTCTTGTTTAGTTTTGTTTATTTGTTATATCAGAATATTATGGGGGTACAAATGCTTTAGTTATATGGATTGCTTTTGCACTACTTGAGTCAAACTATTAGTGTGCCCCTCACCCAGAAGTGTACATTGTACTTGTTAGATATGATTTCACCCATCCCCTGCTCCCTCCTCCCATCTGCATGATTTCCATTGAGTTTTACTTGCATCTAGGCACATGAGTGCTGTTTGGTTAGTTCCAATTTAATAAGCAGTACATGTGGTGTTTGTTCTTCCATTCTTGCAATACTTAGGAGAATGATCTCTAGTTCCATCCAGATTGTTGTAAAAGGTATTAATTCATTTCTTGTATGGCTGAGTAGTATTCCATGGTATACATGTACCACATTTGACTAATCCACTCATGAATTGATGGGCACTTGGGTTGATTCCACATCTTTGCGATTATGAATTTTGTTGCAACAGACATTTGAGTGCAAGTGTGCTTTTGATAAAATGACTTTTTTTCCTTTGGGTAGTAAATACCCAGCAGTGGGGTTGCTGGATCAAATGGTAGGTCTACTTTTAGTTCCTTGAGAACCTCCATACTATTTTCCATAGTGGTTGTACTAGTTTGCAGTCCCAGCAACAATGTATGTGTTCTTCTCTCTGCATCCATGCCAGCATCTATTGTTTTAGGACTTCTTGGTAAAAGCCATTCTTACTGGAGTTAGGTGATATCTCATTGTGTTTTTGATTTGCAGTTCTCTGATGATTAGTGACAAGCATTTTTTCACATGTTTATTGGCCATTAGTCTATTTTCTTTTGAAAACCTTCTGTTCATGTCTTTTGCCCATTTTTTAATAAGGTTGTTTGATTTTCTTTTCTTCTGATTTGCTTGAGTTTTTTTGTAGATTCTGGTTATTAGCCCTTTACTGGATGTACAGCATGTGAATATTCACTCCCATTCTGTAGGCTGTCTGTTTGCTCTGTTGATTGTTTCCTTGGCTGTACAGAAGCATTTTAATTTAATCAAGTCCCATTTATTCATTTCTGTTATTTCTGTGATTGCCCTTGGGGTCTTTTTCATAAATTCTTTGCCTAGGCTGATATTTAGAAGAGCTTTTCCAACATTTTTTCTGGAATTCTTATGGTTTCATATCTTAGATTTAAGTCTGTTATCCACCTTGGATTAATTTTAGTGAGTGGTGAGAGATATGGATCCTGTTTCAATCTTCTACACATGGCAATCCAATTTTCCCAGTAGCATTTGTTGAATAGGGATTCTTTTCTCCAGTGTATATTATTGTCTGCTTTTTCAAAAATCAGATGGCAATATGAGGATGGCTTTATATCTAGGTTCTCTGTTCTGTTCCATTGGTCTATGCCTCTATTTTTGTGCCATTATCATGCTGTTTTGGTTACTATAGGCTTATAGCATAGCTTAAAGTCTGATAAAGTGATGTCTCCAGATTTGTTCCTTTTGCTTAAGGTTGCTTTGGTTATTCTATCTCTTTTCTAGTTCCAAACAAAGCAAAGAATTATTTTGCTAAATCTGTGAAAACTGATGCTGGTGTTTTTTTTTTTTTTTTTTTTTTTTTTTAGGCAGAGTCTCACTTTGTTGCCTGGGCTAGAGTGCCCTGGCATCAGCCCAGCTCACAGCAACATCAAACTCCTAGGCTCAAGCGATCCTTCTGCCTCAGCCTCCCAAGTAGCTGGGACAACAGGCATGCACCACCATGCTCAGCTAATTTTTTCTATATATATTTTTAGTTGGTCCATCAATTTCTTTCTATTTTTAGTAGAGACAGGATCTCACTCTTGCTCAGGCTGGTTTCAAACTCCTGACCTTGAGCAATCCTCCCACCTCGGCCTCCCAGAGTGCTAGGATTACAAGCATGAGCCACTGTGCCCAGCCTGATACTGGTATTTTTATGGGGATTGCATTGAATCTGTAAATCACTTTGGGTAGTATAGACATTTTAACAATGTGGATTCTGTTGATCCTTGAGTCAGGTTACAAAATCAATGTATAAAAATTAGTAACACTCATATACACCAACAACAGTTAAGCTGAGAATCAAATCAAAGACTCAATACCTTTCACAATACCTAAAAGAAAATAAAATACTTAGGAATATATTTAATCAAGTAGGTGAAAGAGCTCTACAAAAAGAATTACAAGTCACCGAATAAGGAACTTTCAGATGATGTAAACAAATAGGAAAACATATACTCATTGATCAGCTGTTTAATTTTTAATACTGAGGTTATCCTAGAATTATAAAAATAAAAAGTTTGTAGAAGATAAAAATTATTTGTTCCTTAAAGATTTGTTAAATTCATCTCTAAAACTATCTTAGTTTTCCAGCATCTTGTGGATAAGGAGATAGAGTATAGAAAGAATAGATATTAATTGGCTTAAATTATTTAATTTTTAGTATTTTATTCAGGCTTTCTATTTCTCTTTGAGTCACAATACTCAATACTAGCAAACGAAATCCAATAGCATATTAAAAATATCATTTACCATGACCAAGCGCCATTTTTCCCAGGACTGAAAGGATGGTTCAACATACACAAATCATGACATTAACAAAATGAAGGACAAAAACCATATGATCATCAAAAGATGCAGGAAACACATTTGCTGAAATTCAATATATCCCTTTATGATAAAAACCCTCAACAATCTAGACATAGAAGGAGTGTACCTCAACACAATAATAGCCATACATGACAAACTGCAGCTAACATTATGTTGAATTCTAAACTGGAACAAGATAATAATTCCCATTCTCACCACCCTTACTCAGCATAGTTTTGGAAGTCCTAGCCAGAGCAATTAGGCAAGAGAAAGAAATAAAGGGCATAAAAATTAGAAAGGAGGAAGTCAAATTGTCCCTATTTGTAGATGAGTTGATCTTATATATAGAAAACCCTACAAATTTCACCAAAAAACTGTTAACACTGAAAAGCAAATTCAGTATTGTTGCAGGATACAAAATTAACACACAAAAATCAGTAGCATTTCTGCACACCAACAACAAACTAGCAGAAAAGAAATCAAGAAAGCAATCCCAATTATCATAGCTACAAAAAAAAAAAAAAACAAAAAACCCTAGGAATAAATTGAACCAAGAAGGTGAAAGATCTCTACTAGGAAAACTATGAAACACTGATGAAAGAAATTGAAAAGGTCACAACAAAATGGAAAGACATCCATGTTCATGGATTGGAAAAATCAATATTGTAAATATGACCACAGTAGCTAAAAGCAAGCTATAGATTACATGTAATACCTATGAAAATACCAATGACATCCCTCACAGATAGAAAAAAACAATCCTAAAATTTATATGGATCCATAGAAAACCTCAAATAGCCAAAACAACCATGAACACACAGAACAAAGTTGGAGTTATCACACTACCTGGCTTCAAAATTTACTAAAAAGCTATAGTAACCAAAAACAACATGGCACTGGCATAAAAACAGACACATAGACCAATGGAACAAAATAAGAAACCCAGAAATAAATCCACATATTTACGGCCAACTGATTTTTGACAAAAGCACCAAGACCATTCAATAGGGAAAAGACAGTCTCTTTAAAGAATGGTGCTGGAAAACTGGATATCCCTATGCAGAAAAATGAAACTGGACCCCTATCTGTCACCATAGACAAGAATCAAATCAAAATGAATTAAAGACTTAAATCTAAGTAATGAAACTGTGAAACTACTAGAAGAAAACACTGGGCAAACAATTAGGACACTAGTCTAGGCAAAGATTTTTTTGGGGTAAGACCTCTGAAGAACAAGCAACAGAAGCAAAAATAGATAAATGGTATTACATTGAGCTAAAAAGCTTCTGCACAGCAAAGGAAACAATCAAGAGATTAAAAAAACAACCTACAGAATGGGAAAAAATATTTTCAAACTATCCATCCAACAAGGGATTAATAACCAGAATATATAAGGAACTCAAACAACTGAACAGCAAAAAACCCAAATAATCCAATTAAGAAATGGGCACATGATCTGAGTAGATGTTTATCAAATGAAGACACACAAATAGCAAACAGGCATTTGAAAAAAGCTCAACATCACTAATCATCAGGGAAATGAAAATCAAAACCACAATGAGATATCATCTCATCCCATTTTAAGTGGCCATTATCAAAAAGATAAAAAATAACATGCCAGCGAGGATACTGAAGGAAAGCTAGTACATTGCTGGGGGAATGTAAATTAGTACAGCCCCTATGGAGAATAGTATGGAGGTTTCTCAAAAAGTTAAAAATAGATCTAGATCTAGATTATATGATCCAGTAATCCCACTGTTAGGTATATATCCAAAAGAAAGAAATCAGTACATTGAAGAGATATTTGCACTTCCATGTTTACTGCAGCATTATTCACACTAGCCAAGATATGGAATCAATCTAAGTGTCAAATGGATGAATAGATAAAGAAAATACGATATATATATACATATATATATAATGGAATAGTATTCAACTATATAAAAGAATGAAATCCTGTCATTCATGGCAACATGGATAAACTGGAAGTCATTATGTTAAGTGAAATAAGCTAGGCAAAGACACACAAATATTGAATGTTTTCTCTCATTTGTGGGAGCTAAAAAAGTTGCTCTCGTGGAGGTAGACAATAGAATGATGGTTACCAGAGGCTGGGAAGGGTGGAAGGGTGGGATGAAAAGAGGCTAGTTAATGAGTACAAAAATAGTTAGATAGAAGGAATGAGTTCTAGTGTTTTATATCACAGTAGGGTGACTATAATTTATACCAATTTATTGTATACTTCAAAATAGCCAGAAGACTTGAAATGTTCCCCAAACAAACAAACAAAAAATGATAACTGTTTAAGGTGATGAATATTCTACTTACCCTGATTTGATTATTACACATTGTACGCTTGTATCAAAATATCACATGCACCCAACATGTACAATTATTATATATCAATAAAATATATATATTATAGCTGTAATTTTAACCTCTTTTTCATTCCTTATATGGTTTATTTGTGATTTTTCTTTTTTTCTTCACCAACCCTTATTAAAAGTTGGTCTATTTTATTTGTTTTAACGTCGTTTTGTTGATCTAATGTTTCTTTGCTATCTATTCCATTAATTTCTACTTATTGATATTATTTTTTTTCTTTAAGATGTTATTGTTCTTCTAGTTCCTCAAGGTGAACCTTTCACTCATATATTTTTAATTTTTTAAAAAAATAACATTTTGAGGCTATAAATTTCCCCATAATGAGCCGGGCATGGTGGTGCATACCTGCAGTCTCCACTACTCAGGAGGCTGAGGCAGGAGTCTCGTTTGAGCCCAGAAGTTCAGAGGCTATAGTGCATATGATCATGCTTGTGAATAGCCACTGCACTCTAGCTTGGGTAACACAGTGAGACCCCATCTCTAAAATAAAAATAAATTAATAAAATTTGCTATTATCCTTTAAAAAATTTCCTTGTAAGTACCATTTGGCTGTATCCCCAAATTGCTGTAATATATTATTTTTTATATTATTCAGCTACAAATATTTTGTAATTTCATCATTGTTTCCTTTTAACATGTAAGTTATTAGGTATATGCTTTGACATTTTTAAACTTTATATCTTTTAAACTAATTTTTGTTATTTATTTATATTTTAATTGTATTACTATCATAATAGGATCAGTAAAACATGAATACTTTGATATTTATTGCCTTTAAGAGGTAAATTTCTGCAAATGTTTCATATGTACCTTTAAAGAATGCTTGTTTCACATTTTGGGGTTGTAGGATTCTACGTATTTACCACAGAATAGGTATGTTAATTATGTTACTTGTGTATTTGAAGATTTTACAGTCTTACTAAATTTGTCTGCTTGATTACAGATGCATTAAATCTCCCACCACAATAGGGACTTGTCAACTTTTCCTACTTCCGTCAAATTTTCTTTTACACACACATACAAATACACACCATACATGGTGAAGATACGTTATTGCATGCATATAAATTTAGAATTGTCTATCCTCCTGATGAACTGAATCTTTTGTCATAATTTAGCAAGTCTTTTAACTCTAGGAATACATTTTGTCTTAAAGTTTATTATTTCTGATATTAATAATCAAACTTTTGTTTTAGTTACTATTTGTCTCTTTTCCTATCCCTTTATTTCCATCTATATGGTTTTATTTTAGACATGTTTGTTATAATCAGCATATAGCTTTTTAAAAAATATCATCTGATAATCTGTTTTATTAGGTAGATTTAATCTTTTTGCATTTGTTATTACTGATATATTGGGATTTATTTCTACTTCATATTTACTATTTTCTATTTATCAATTTCTTTGTTTATCTCCTTTTCCTTCTTTGCTTTATATTAAAGTTTTCTACATTCCCTATTTTTCCCACTAAAGATGTGGAAGCTACAAATTGTATATTTATTCATTAAATGGTACTCTTAACTTTTAGCTGAAGATATCTAATTAACTACAAAGTTATCTAATAAGGTCGATAATTATTCAGTGCTTCTATCCTCCTCCTATACATGACATAGATCTTATTTGGCACACTTAATCTATGCATTGAATACTCTCTCTCTCAGCAACTATTATTTAGAGTTTTAGCTTCAGTCTTTCTTGAAATTTCCAAATATCTAAATATTGCAAACGGACTTGGTGTTTTTATAGTCATCGGTTAATCAAATTCCCTGACATTTCATCTATTTCTTTGCTGACTACTGTTTCTAATATCCCACACTTCCCTTCTTTTTTCACTTTTCTTTCCGCTGAAGTTTATTCTTTAATAGTACATTTGCTAAGTTCTACAGAGAGTAAACTCTCTTTGTTTTTGTGTGTCCAAAAATTATCTTACTCTTGAATGACACTGTGGTTGGGTAAAAAATCTGAACTAGAATTATTTTCCTTCAATGCTTTAAAGATATTAACGCCACTGTCTTCTGGTTTACCCATTTAGCTAAAGAGTGTCTGCTATCAATCTGTTCTTTCTTTGTAGGTACCCCTATCTTCTCTGTGATTTAATGTTGTCATTTTATCCTTAGTGTTCTGTAGTTTCATTATTATGTGCAGAGGCATAGATTTACTTTGATTTACTCTGCTTATTACCTGGAGCAGATCGATGGCTTTCTTCAATTCTCAGGATTGAGTTTTCCTACTATCCCCTCCATTCTTTCCTGGACAATGTTTAATCTTCTCTATCTTCCTTATCTCTGAACTAGTCACTCAGTTTATTTTTCTATCTCTCTTGTATTGTGATCTGGGATAGTTCCTCAGTATTATCTTCCATTTCACCATTATTCTTCAAATGAGTCCAGTCTACAGTTTTTTCCATCTATTGATTTTTTTAAAAATTTCAATGACCAGTCTCTCTAAATGACTCTTTTTTTTATATATCAGGTTTTGTTTCATTTCTTCTTGGCTTTGTTTCATAATTCTTTTTAAAGTTATGTCTTCATAAATTTATCTCTTTGAACATTTTCTGCATACTTCTTTAAATGTTTTTGTCTTAAACTTTTCTGTAAAAAGATTTTCATTTGTACAGAATCCCTGTTCTAATTGTTAATTTTGTTGGCTGACTTTATTAGCATTAGACCTTCTTCTTATGTTTTGGAATTATGTTTGCTCATTTTGAGTGGGAAATTTCTGTTGTTTTCTACCCTCACACTGCTCTGTGAGGTTTTGTGGTTCCCTCCATCTAGTCCTTTGAATCCCATTACCAGAAACAGGTTTCATAATCACATTTGGAAACTGCCACCCTTGGGTATTGGAGATATGGTAGATCCCTTTCAGGAGTCAATGGATAGCAAGGCTCTAGAGACACTATGCCTACAGCTTCTAAAACATCAATAGCCTTGGTCAGTATGTAAATAGCCATTTCTTCCAATCTCCTTTTATTAATTGAAGAGTATCCCCACCTCTACCCACCCTCTCCCTACTTCCCACAACACACATTTTCTGGCTTGAAATAGAAAGTAAGACTCAGGTTTACTGAATCATATCAAGTACTTTTAAGCTACCTTTCCCTGAAAGTACCAAGCTCCTTACCACTACCACCTGCTTTTGAATCAGAGCTTCAGCTCCATTAAGCACACTGTTTTGTGTTTGTGTTCCAGGTCTTGTCTATGGGGATCTTTATCTTATATTTGATTCTGGCCACCTCTGGGTTTTACCTTTTTATACTTTATACATTTTGCTATTTGTTTGGCACAAGGGAGTTTTTAAAACATAAATTCACTGTGCTATGTTCTAACAGAAAACTACTCTAGATTTTTGAAAAAATTCTAAGACATAAAATATCCTAAACCCCTCCAAAGATCTACAAGGCAATATGACCTCCACTTTCAATGAGGAAATTGAAGCTCCAGGAAAGTTAAGTGAATTGTTATTAATTACATTACTAATAAGTGATAAGAAAGTCAGGAATATAATACAGATATTCTGATTCCTAGTTATGCTCTCAATTTACAATAGAACTCAGTAATTTCTGGGAATATTATCATAACTTTTACTCAGCTTCTAATTCAGTCCAACCAAGCTGAGCTTTTTCCATATTCCCTTGGCCATTCAGGAAATCAGATGTTCCAATTTTACCTTCCAGATTAGGAATAACACTAAATAACTGAAAGTTCAAAAGATCTTTCCTTGTCACTAATTATTAATAATTCATAGTTTTACTAACTTTCTCTGCTACTCAGTTTTGTCTTTTCCCTTCTTTAGTTCTGTTATTAGGCTAGAGCTAGCCAGTCTTTCCTAGTTGCTCATTTTTTTCATTATTAATGAACACAGTGAAATTAGTTTTAAACATACAGAAAATTCCATTCTCCCCAGGGAATATCAACCTGTATGCCTGATATATGAGCATCTACTATATATCAGGTACTGTGCTAGGTATTAGAATTCAATGATAAGCAAAAACAAACAGACCTTTGTCCTCATGGAGCTTATATTCTAGAGTAAGAGAGAAAATCACACAAATAAATGTAAATTTACAAATTTCACAATTGGTGTAAAGAAGATATATCTATTATTCTAAGAGCCTATGAAAAGGAAGATATGATTTCATCAGAAAGGTGAAGAAAGACTTCGTTGAGAAAATAACTTTGAACTGTAATCTATAGGAGAAAAAGTTAACTACATGAAAAGAAGAAAGGTTTCTGGAAGAATGGACAGCATGTATAAGAGCCTGAGATAGGTAAAAGTATTTGAGTGTAGTAGCAAAAAGAAGGCAAGTGTTGCTAGAAAAGAAAAACGTGAGACCATTATGTTAAGGCATCTAGTCTCTATTTTAAAAGAAATTACAAGCTATTGAAAAGTTTAAAACAGGAGAGGTGACACTGCATTTGAATTGTGAAAAAACCAATATGGCTACAATGTGATAGGAGAAAAACCAAAAAGGCATTATGTCATAGAGTCAACAGAAAATGCATAATTCAATAAAAAGGTAATGGTTAATAATATCAAATACATAAAATAGGAATCTTCTTTATCCAAATTTGAGATCATAATCAATATGGCTCTACTGTGAATTCTTACTTTTCCATTTACTCATGTTTATGTATACTTACTTAAGGTATTCATCAGAAGGCCATTGTCATGAAATCTGTTATGACCGGCATCTATATCTGGAATCCTGGACTGTGGCATGGCAGACATGGTAGGATGTCCTGAGATATAATCCCCTGCATCAGAAGGAGAGGATTTGCACTCTTCATCTTCTGAGTCACTAGAACTGTCCTCACTGCTTGAAGGTGATGAACTTGTAGAATCTGATGAACTATCACAACTACTCATCTGGTCCATTAGACTAGCTTCTGCCTTCAATTCTGAGAATAAAGCAGAAATGAATAGATAGATTAAATAATGTTAAATAAATATAATAAAATGTGAATGCATTAGTTTCTAAGGAACTGTTGAGCAATAAATAAAACCAAACATACATTTATAGCATTTAGAGTACTTTATTAAAAAAACTCCTCTATCATCAAACCATAATTCATCGATGGGATTATGAACACTAAAAGATACAGACAATGTCTAAATCTAAATTCCACATTTATTTATACCACTGTACTTAAATATATAATTCAAATATAAAATAAATGATATAAAAAACTAAAACTATAAAAATTAAACTCTATTTTGGCAGAAACTATCTTTTAGTTCTTTTTTATTTTCTTAATACATACAATACAATGTGATAATATAACAGCCTGGTTGTCCTAGAGAACATTCTGATGAAGCATCATTACTTAGGATTCTCCTCTGCTCCCTTAATGGGGATTTAAAACATTCTAAGTATTTTTGAAAAGCTAGTTCCCATTATGACTTTGGTTGTAAACATTTCCGTAGATAAAAAGAATAATAATAGCTGCGCATGGTGGCTCACATCTGTAATCCCAGCAACTCAGAAGGCTACAGCAGGAGGATTGCTTGAGCCCAGGAGTTTGAGGCCAGCCTGGGCAACATAGTGAGACACTGTCTCTAAAAAAAAATAGAAAATAAAAATTAGCCAGACATGGTGGTGCACTCCTGTAGTCCCAGCTACTCAGGAGACTGAGGCAGGAGGACTGCTTGAGCCCAGGAGTTCGAGGAGGTAATGAGCTGAGATTGTGCCACTGCACTCTAGCCTGAGTGACAGAACAAGACTTCATGTCTAAAAACAACCACTGCAATAATGTTGATGTCTTCTTTGGTTTAGTGTTTTTTGAATTCCTTTTAAGACACAAAAAGTTTATGGTAGGAAAGGTCTTCAGCTATCATTTAGATCAACCTCATAATTTTATTAATAAAAATGAGGGAATGGAGGGCCAGAAAGGCCAAAATTTGTCAGCTATTTAGGGGTAGAGCCAAGTGTACTAAAACTCAAGTCAATATTTTTCTACTGTCAAATATTTTTCTACTTGTCAAATAATTGAACAAAATTTTTTAAAATAAAAAATTATAAGTCAATAATATATTCAGTTAACACACTGCCATTTGATATCATTTTAATACATTACTATATTAAATTAACTGGTAATTTTTAGCCCACTTTCTCATCCCCCTTATTAAAGACACATTGGCTTTCTTTCTATTATTTGATCACATTAAATCCATTTCCATCTTAAGTTCTTTGCACTAGCTGTTTCTCCTGCCTGGCATATTCTTCACTCAGATCTTTTTAGCTTGTTTGTTTTAATACATAATTTCCACACAGCAAAATGCATAGCTAGAGGAGTTTTAGAATATATAAAACCACCACTGAGATCAAGATATAGAACATTTACATTCTCATGAATGTTCTACTGTGTTCTTTTCCAGTCAATATACCCACCATTTTGACTTCTATTACCAAAGATTTTTATCTGTTCTTGAACTTCACATAAATGGATTTGCTCAGCATGTACTTTTTTGTGTCTGCCTTTTTTACTTGACATTTTTTTTGATATTCATTCATGTTATGTTTAATTTTTAAATTTTTTCCTCTTTTATTTTACTGATTTATAATTTACATATTTATGAAATACATGTGTTTGTTACATATATAGAATGTATGATGATCAAGTCAGAGTATTTTGGGTATCCATCACCTTGAGTGTTTATCATTTTTATGTGTTGATATAATTTCAAGTCCTCTCTTCTAGTTATTTTGAAATATACATAATATTGTTGCTAACTATAGTCACTCTAATCTGCTATAAAGCATTAGAACTTATTTATTCTAAGAGCATGCTTGTACCCATAATCCACCTCCCCTCCCCCCTTCTCAGTCTCTGCTACGTATCATTCTATTCTCTATGTCCACCAGATCAAGTTTTCTAGCTCCCACATATATGAGTGAAGATATGCATTATTTGTCTTTCTGTGCCTGGCTTATTTCACTTATCATAATGACCTCCAGTTCCATCCATGTTACTGCAAATGACATGATTTCATTCTTTTTTATGGCTTAATAGTATCCCATTGTATATACATACCACATTTTCTTTATCCATTTGTCTGCTGAAGAACACTTAGGTTGATTCCATATCCTTGCTACTGTGAATAGTGCTGGGCTAAACATGTGAGTGCAGGTATCCCTTTGATGTACTGATCCCTTTTCCTTTGGATAGATACCCATTAGTGAGATTGCTGGATCATATGATAGTTTTATTTCAGTTTCCTGAGAAATCGTCACACTGTTTTCAATCGTGGTTTTACTAATTTACATATCGAATGAATTTGTAGCTCATTCTTGCCTACTCATATGATGTTCCATTGTATAAATATACCATAAGTTGGTTACTTATTTCTACTTATCAGTATTTGAATTTTTAGTTCTTGGCTATTATGAATAAAGTTTTTATGAAAATTCTTCTACAAGTCTTTTGGGAATATATACACATATTCCCAAATTTCTCTTGGGTAGAAAGTTAAGAGAAATCTCTGAGTCATAAGAGAGGTATAGGTTTAATTTCATTAAAAACTGCCAGTTTTCAAAGTGGTTTTACACTCTTACAGCAGTGCATAAGAATCATAGATGCTTTACAACTTCCCCCACTTTGGCACACACACACTTAATATAGTGAGTCTGATGGGTGTACAATGGTATCTCATTGTAGTTTTAATTTTCATTTCTTTGGTAAGTGGTGATACGAAGCACTTTTTCACGTTTATTGGTCATTTGCATATATTCTTTTATGAAATGCCTGTTCAAGTCTTTTGTCAATTTTTGTATTTGATTATCTTTTTCTTACTGACTTTTGCTAGTTCTGTGAGTCCTATAGGCAATCAGTCCTTTGTTAGACATATGCATTGTGAATATTTCCTCCAAGTCTGTAGCTAGCCATTGCACTTTATTAATGGTGTCTTTTGATGAGATGCTAGAGCTCTGAAAGTCTCCTTCTTGGATGAGTTTAAATGTAACCTTTTCAAAGCGTTCTTTCCTTTCCAACCCTCATTGCCTGTTTCATTTTCTTCAAGACACTTATTTCTGAAATTCATTTGGATATTTATTGCTTGTTTATTGCTCATCACTCCCCACCCTTATCCACACTCCCAAATATAATGTGAGAATAGAAATGTTATCTTGTTCATGTTGTGTAATTCTTTTAATGCAATTTGGGATTTGATTTGTTAATATTGCACTGAGAATTTTTGAATTTAAGTTTATGAAAGATATTGGTCTATAGTTTTCTTTTTCTTGTACTGTCTTTATCTGGTTTGGGTATCTGGATAATATTGGCCTTATAAAATGAGCTTAGAAATGTTCCTTCTTTTTCCATTTCCTAGAAGAGACTGTGTAATGTTGGTGTTAATGTTCTTTTAAATGTTTCGTACACTTCTGGGTCTACATATTTCTTTTTTTGGTACTTTTTAATTACTAATTTAATTTCTTTAATGTTTATAGAACTGTTCAGATTGTCTACTTCATCTTGCTTGAGTTGTGGCAGTTTTAAGCTCTTGAGGAACTGTTCTATTTCTTCTAAATTGTCAAATTTATGAGCATAAAGTTATAATATTTCTTTATAATATTTTTAATGGCTACTGAATCTGTAGTAAGCTCATTACTTTCCTGATTACAGAAGTGTACTTTACATTTCTGATATTAATGATTTGTGTCTTCTTTTTACCAGGTTTACTAGAAGTTTATCAACACTATTAATTTTTTGATGAATCGTCTTTTTGTTTCATTGATTCCCTATAGTTTTCAGGTTTTCAGTTTCATTGATTTCACTTATTTTTATAATTTTCCTCTTTTTGCTTCTTGTAGGTTTAATCTGCTTTCCTTTTTCTAGTTTCCTGAGGTAGGAACTTAAATTATTGATATGATACCTTTTCTTATTTCTAATGTAAGCATTTAATGTCATAAATTTCCTACTCAGCACTTCTTTAGCTATATCCCACATATTTTTGAATGCTGTATTTATATATTTAGTTGCATGTATTTTTTATTTCCTTTGATTCTTCTTTAATCCATGGATTATTTAGAAGTGCGTTGTTTAATTTCCAAGTGTCTAGAGATTTTTCCTGTTGTCTGTTACTGATTTTTCGTTTGATTTCATTATGGTCAGAGAACATAGTCTATATGATTTCAATTTTTATAAATTTATTGAGATTTGTTAATGGCTCAGGATATGGTTTATCTTGGTAAATATTTTACAGGCACTTGGAAAAAAAGGTATATTCTGCTACCATGTGGAGTGTTATATATGGGTCAATTAGATCTTGTTGGTTGATTGTGTGGCTCACATTTTCTATACTCCTGTTGATTTTCTGTCTAGTACTTCTAGTTCAATTGCTGAGAGCAGAGTGTTGAAGTACCCAGGCATAACTGTGGATTTGTATATATCCCCTTTCAGATCTATCAGTTTTTGCTTCATGTATTTTGCAGTTCTATTATTGGAAATGTACACATTTATGTCTTCCTAGTAAATCAATTCTTTAATCATTATTAATGTACCTCTTTATTTTCAGTAATTTATTTTGCTCTTAATTCTAACTCCTGGCCTCAATTGATCCTCCTGCATTGGCCTCCCAAAGTACTAGGATTACAGGCATGAGCCACCATCCCCGCCTCACATGTGCTTTTTTAAATTAATGTTTTCATGGTATATATTTTCCATCCTTTTACTTTTAAGCTACCTACTTCATTAGTTTCTTATAAACAGCATATAGTTGAGTGTGTTTTTTTATACACTCTACTAACTTCTGCCTTTTAATTGGTTTGTTTAGACCATTTATATTTAAGGTAATTACTGATATATGTTGGAGCTTAAGTGTATCATTTTATTATTAATACTGCTTTCTGTTTGTTTCCACTGTATTTCATTCCTCTAATTTTCTTGTCTTGCCTTTCTGCGGGTTACTTGAACTATTTTGGAATTCCATGTCACTTAATTTATAGTGTTTTAAAAGGTGTCATTTTTAAAATATTTTTCTTAGCCGTTGTTTTGGGTTTTTCATAATATCTATATGACTTGCCATTTCAAGTAAGGTGTGAAAACTTAACTTTCATCTAAGTCCTTCCCCCCCTCCACTTAAAGATATCATTTTCTTGAGTATCAGAAGGTATTATAATATTTCTTTCAGCTATCACATATGACTTAGAAAAGTCATGAGGAAAACTCTACTTTATTGTATTTATTTATGTCTCCTCTTTCTGTTGTTCTTTCTCCCTTGCTGATACTCCAAGAGTCCTTCTTTTATCATTTCTTTTCTATTCAAATAACTTTCTATAGCCAATATTTAAGCATAGTATTCCAGCAATAAATTCTTTTAGTTTTCCTTTCTGAGGAAGGCTATTTCTCTCTCATTACTGATGAATCATATTGGCAGATAAAGAATTTGCAGTTTACATTTTTTTTCCTTTATTAATAGCACTTTAAAAATATTGTGCCAATTCCTTCTGGCCTCCACGGTCTCAGATGAGAAATCTGACATTATTTGAATGGCATTCTTCTATAGATAATGTGTCATTTCTCTCTTGCTTTCAACACTTTTTTCTTTGCTTCTAGTTTTCAGACATTTAATTACAATGTACTTGGCACAGATTTCTTTGGGTTTATCCTGTTTGGGATTTGTTGAGCTTAAACCTGTAGGTTTATGTCTCTCATCAAACCTAGGAAGTTTTCAGGCATTATTTCTTTAAATACTCTTCTAGCCCTACTCTCCCTCATCTTTGAGACTCCAATGATACAAATATCGGATCTTTTGTCATTCATGTCATTCTTTCACAGATTCCTAGAGCTCTGCTTCATTATCTTTCAGTCTATTTTCTGTTTTTAGATTGGGTGAATTCTATAAATACTAAATACTATAAATGCTATAAATTCTATAAATACTATAAATACTACATTCTATAAATACAATGATTCTATCCATTCTCTAGTATTAAGTCCATCCAGTGTGTTTTTTGTGGTTATTATATTTGTTAGTTCTATAATTTCCATTTGATTCTTATTTAAAATTTCTATTTCTTTGATGTGATTTTTCTATTTTTTAATTTGTTTCAAGACAATTTATAACTGAATTAGATTTGTGATAGTTGTTTTAAGATCGTTTTCAGATAATTTTAACATCTAAGTCATCTTAGTGTTGGTGTCTGTTGATTGCCTTTTCTCATTCAAGTTGTGATTTTCCTGGTTTATAGTATGATAGATAATTTTCTTTTTTGTTGTTGTGCATGTTTTGTTTTGTTTGAGGTAGAGTCTCACTCTATTGCCCGGGCTAAGCGCAGTGGCATCATCATAGCTCACTGCAACCTCATACTCCTGGGCTCAAGCGATCTTCCTGCCTCAGCCTCCCTAGTAGCTGGGACTACAGGCACGTACCAATACACCCAGCTATTTTTTCTATTTTTGGGAGAGATAGGGGTCTCGCTTTTGCTCAGGCTGGTCTGGAACTCCTGACCTCAAGTGATCTTCCCACCTCAGCCTACCAAAGTGCTAGGATTATAGGCATGAGCCACTGTACCAGGTCTTGATAGGTAATTTTCTATTGTATCCTGGACATTTGGGTTTTTATGCTAGGGGAGATCTACATTCTACTTAAATTTTTTATTTTAGTAGGCAGTCACCCTGTTTAGGTTTAGCATATATATCCTTGCCTACTTTTCTGGGCTACGGTTTAAATGACAACCTAATTTTCAGAGCTTTTCTAGTACTGTCTTGTTCTTCTCAGTAAATCTCTAGCAGCTGGGGTCCCCACTGATCCTTGCTAGTGCTTCCTGAAGGAAAGAAAGAACTTCACCAGGCAGGGAAGTGTGATGCCTGCAAGTAAGGAAAGGGAGTCTCTGGCGTAATAGATGAAGAGTGCTTCCTGGGCCAGACAATTTTTATGTTGCTGGCTCCCCTGCTTGGAGAGGTAATGGAAAGTACTTCCCAGTGAAGTACTTATTGTGGCAGGATCTCCCTTGTCAGTGCCACCCAGTCTCAAGATGTCTTTAGATATGAAAGAAGAATCTCAGGGTGACAGGGCAGGGAGGGAGTCTGGGAGCTGGAGGGGTATGAACAGTCTTTCTAGGCTGAGCACTTGTTGTTGTGTGATTCTACTTGTAGGTGCCTTCTGTCATGCAGTATCTTGATGGGGGAGAGGACTCTCAGGCCAGGCATAGAAGGAGAGCACTTCCAGGACTACAACCATTCCTTGTCACAGGAGCCCCTTTGTTGGTACTCCTAGCTGTGTGTCTCTGGGTAGGGGAGGGGAATCTTGGGCCCTATCTTATTTCTTAAACTCAAATTCCAGATAGCTCAAAGATGTAAATGTAAAAATTAAGTTACAAAAATACTAGCACAACTGCCTGGCATAAATTTAAAAAGATAATCCAACCATCATAACAGCAGTCAATGGCACAGTAGGACCAAGAAAATATTTTATAGAATACAATTTAAGGTACATGCTATACAATCAAGGTAAATGAAGTTCCATTCTCAAAGTTAAAACAAGAAAACTTTATGCTTGGATCATGTTAACTTATCATCTACAACTCCCTTTTCCCTGAGTTATGCTTCAATACCATGCTTTTATTAAGGTCTCTGCTAAAAAACTGTCACATGGAGGAACTTCCACTTATACTGTAAAATTATTGTTGAGGATAATATATAGCTTAATGTTCCCTAGAACAGGTTCCATATGATGAATTCTTTTAGAATTTAGTAACAGGGAAGAATCTGATTCTTTGGAACCTGTCCCTCAGATAATACAAAATATGCTACTTGTGTCTTAATTTCTGTCTTGATGGCTAGGAAGCTTAGAGATAAATTTAACGTTTTAATAATTAGCAAGTTTCCCTCTTTCCCTTCAATATCTTGATTTTCTGCTTCAGTATTTCATTGTTTCATGTATATAATGACATCATCATTCAAATTCATTTTGGAAGCAGATATGATGTAAAAATAAAATTCAAGACTCCTTGTACCAACAAAGGGTTCTGAGCTTGTGTCTTCCTTACTTTTTGCATGGGGACTACTAACCCATTAGAGAATCAATATTGTACCTGCCTAGAAAGGGGCAAGTGGAATTGCGGAGCTATGTACAAATTATGAACACAAAGTGCAGAAGCAAATATGCTTTGGTGATCAGGGTCTCACTGCTGCCACAGTTACTATAACATCAACACCCAAACTGCAGCTAGAAAAAAAATGGAAATTTAAGTTTTCTTACTTTCAAAAGGACTGTATCTCCTTAGAAATACTTTCCTGCTGAAAAGTAAGCAGTAATTCAGAAGAACTTGCCTGCTCCTTCTATTTACTCATTTCCCTATTGAATTGGTAACATCTTAGACATCTATCTACAGTCTGGCTATACATAAAGAATTTTGACAAGAAGATGCTATGAAAATTGAATTTGAGTTATCACAATTGCCAAAAAGAAGAAAACTGCAGTTACACACATCTAAACCCATTTTTTTTGTCCTGAATAATAATTAAAAAAATATAAATTCTCTTGTATGGCTATGGTCTTACTTACATACTGCTCTAAATCATAAGCCATATCTTTGCCCCAGAAAAATGCATAATTACAAAAAATATTAGCTCTCAGTAAAAGTTTATAGTTAGTACTACTGTTAATTAAAATGAAAAATTTCACTTAACATTTATTAATTATCTCTTAATAAGGGACATTATATACATTTAGATTTTACCTCTTTCAATATCATCCATTGGAGATGTTGGGGACATCTTGTCTTCACATGGAGAACGTTTTACAACATTAGGAGTCCTAGTTGAATTCCACATTTGTTGCTGCTGTTGTTCTCTACGATACTGAATTTTACTGCTTCCTTCAACTCTGCAATTAAGAATATCAACGACTGAAACAGGTATGACAGCCATGTAACAACAATTTCAACTTATAACGTTACTAAAATCGACCACTTATTCTTATCCCTACTCATCTTTAAAATGATATTCAAGATTAAAAACATCAATTTAATTCATTATTTAACAAATATTAATATTTACCAAGTGACTACTACGTGAGTGGCATACACACAGGTACGATGAGGTATACAAATGTGAACAAAAACAAAACAAAAGCACTGCTCAAGTTTAATAGATAAGACACACAAATGACCGAAGTAAAAGTAAAACATAAGTGTACAACAGGTCCAATATATTCCCTAAGTTCTAAAATTATTATTTCTGTTAAAACTAAATCACTTCAACACTTTGCATTCATAACTTTAAGACACACATGTTCAGAAAGGAGATTCATATGCTTTTTTCTCAACATCTTTAAGAAAAGAGTATACAACAAAATTATGCTTAACTTTTGCCCTTCCCATTTCTGGTCACTGAATCCTGTCAGTTCTTCCTTCAAAAAGTATTTAGAATCTCATTTTTCTCTTCATTCTTACTCTCAAAAATACTGGTTTATATATTTTTCTGTTTCCTACATTTTTTCATTTTACTCAGTTTCTTGGCTGGACTAATGTTTCAAAATAAAACTGTAAACATGCCAATCCCTAGTTAAAAAGACTTTAATATATAACCACTGCCAGCATGATAATGTCCTAATTTCTTAGTTAGTACTGAAGGCATTAACCTCAACCTCCCTTTACAGCCTTACCTCTAACTCAATTATCAACATTACCCTCTACTTTCTAAAACTTATACACAGGTATAGAGACAAATCTCTGCCCTGTTTAAACAGGGTCTTATTCAATAGCCCTGAATAAGTCGTATACATTGCTGCTTTCAAACCCTGTTTACATCCTCATATCCTCCCTAATCAACAAAATCAGCATTTCCCAAACTTTTTTACTAGTAAGAATCATGGGGGGCATGGAGGACGGAGGTGAAGTGATATTAAAAAATAGAGTTCCGAGGCTCCTTCTCTGATCTGAGGCTGGATTTGGGAACTTATATTTTTAATAGGCACCCAAGGTAATTTTTTGTTTGTTTTGTTTTGTTTTCTAATTTCAAAGTATTACAGGGTACAAATAATTTTGGTTACATGAATCACTTTTATAATGCTTAAGTCGTGGTTGTAAGAATGCCTGCCACCCAGATAGAGTACATTGTACCCATTAGGTAGGTTTTTTTACCCATCCCTTCCTCCCCCCTAGTTCATTTCCATTGAGTTTTACTTTCTTCTATGCACATGTGTGCTCATCAGTTAGTTCCAATTTAGTAGTATGTGGTGTTTATTTTTCCATTCGTTAGATACTTCACTTTGGAAAATGGTCTCCAATTCTATCCAAATTGCCTCAAAAGCCATTAATTCATTATTTTTTATGCCTCAGTAGTACTCCATGGTATACATATACCACATTTTATTAATCCATTTATGAATTGATGGGCATATGGGTTGATCCCACATCTTTGCAATTATGAATTATGCTGAAATAAACATTTGAGGGCAGATGTCTTCTTGATAAAATGACTTCTTTTCCTTTGAGTAAATACCCAGTAGTGAGACTGCTGGATCAAATGGTAGGTTGACTTTTAGTTCTTTGAGGAATCTCCACACTGTTTTCCATAGAGGTTGTACTAATTTGCAGTTCCACCCACAGTGTATAAGTGTTACTTTCTCTCTGTATCCATGCCAGCATGTATTGTCTTTATACTTCTTAAAAAAGGCCATTCTGACTGGAGTAAGGTTATATATATATATATCCTTGTGGTTTTGATTTGCATTTCCCTGATGATTAATGACATAGAGCATTTTTTCATACCTTTATTGGTCATTTGTCTATCTTCTTTTGTAACCTTCCCTTAAGGTATATCAATAAGGATTCCTTGAATGTTCCAATCTACCATGACCTCTCCTTTCTCGTAATTCCTAGAGCAATTTTGTCTATACTATTTGTATGGCTTTTACAGAAAGTGCCTTTGTATTACATGGTAAGTTATGCATCACTTATTTCCAAAAAGAACTGGAGATGGCTATATTCTCCTATTGACTTTAATGGAATGGTCTGTCAATCCAATTAAAATGCAAAAGTTTTGAGGTTAGTGTTTGTATAGTAAACTTTCCTTTTTCTAGTGCCTTACATATTCTAGGTGCTCAATAAATTTTTACTAACGAAGATAAAATTATTTGGGGGAGTGTATAATGGTTCCTTTTAGTCCAGTTCTATGGAAGTATCTATAATAGAATAAAAAATATATCTATATCTATAGAAAGCATTTAGAAACAAAACAGGCTTTTATATGTCACAGAGTGATGTGGTAAAAGCTTTTGGCTTAGGATCTCTACTAAATTTAAACTTAGAAAAAGATTAAAACATTTTTGTACCTGACATAAATAACCCTTATATAATAAGGTGACTTAATCCAGTAACTTTTCCCCCTGACAGTTCCTTAAAAATTTACGTGTTGATAATATAATTTATTTCATTAAACCACATACCTTGTTTTTTTTACAGTGATGTTGCTGCTGAGTTTTTCTAGTCGACATTCTCCAGTATCATGGTTAATAATCAAAATGCATTCTCTTAAGTAAGGTTTCTTTGAACCTTTGAAAACAGTTACTGGTGGAGTTGAACCCTGTTTAAGAAGTTAATTATCATTATTTGTAATTTATCATAGAAATTTAGTTGGGAAGGCTTTTGAGATCTTCCGATATTGTGTTTCTTGTTCCATATTACACTTCAAGTAACCTATAAACTACCTAAATTTACTACCCTGTATCCAAAGAATGTGATAACAAAAACAGAGATGAAGAGAAGCTGAGATGTCAAAGCTGCTGTCACCGAGGAAAAAGAAAAAAGGAGGTACTTACCCTGAGCCAGTAAAGATTTGTTTCACTGGCCTATAATGGGCAATTGAGATTCAATTCTAATACAATCAATATATTTTATGGATAAGGAAACAGATGCCTTGAATCATATTTCCTACCTCTTCTCTTCTTTTTTATTGCTTTGTAAGCTTACTTTTTAAAATCTGATATTTTCTTAAAGTGTTCCTCTCTATTCAGATTAGGGAAAATGAATGTTATCAAGAAACGCCTGTTACATTACTGATTAGTTTTAGCATCATTAAAAGTCAGGCAACAAGACATTATGTGCTTCATGATGTAATATAAAAGTATACAGCATCACCCATAAAAAGCCTTGCCAAAAAGCAAACATATAAAAACCCCAAAGAATTTAACTCTCATCAAACCCCACATAATCTGTCATCAAGCCTGCCTTTACATATATAACTACTAGTCTATAGGAAATATGGGGAATAGATGAACAAGTTAAATAATACCAGATCGAAGTAATTTGAAATCCAGAATATTGGTATATTCTCGAGGGACACATAACCTGGTTTCTCCAACAAACCAATGGCATAAAAAAGGGAAGGGACTTTTATAAAATAAAAAAGACAAGAAACATAATATTCAAATACAATGTGAGAATCTTTTTAGGACATTTTACAATGTCTATAAAAAGACAGTTTTGAGATAAGCACAAAAATGTGACTTGGACCAAGTGTTAATAATTCTATTAGGTATAATAATACCATAGTATGTAGATAAAAATAGAAATGTCCTTATCAGGTAAAGATACATAAATAAGCATTTGTGAAATGGCATAAAGTCTGGGATTTCTTTTAAATATGTCAGGGAAAAAAAGCAGTAGGAGAATAGATAAAAAAGAAAAGAAAAATGTTGATAATTGTTGAAGCTCAGTAATGAGGTACATAGGGTTAATTATACTATTCCATTTTCCATAATAAAAAGTTAAAGAAACCTAGATCATTACTAACAAGGTACATCTACTTACATGCTCTTCCCTTACCCTTTGCCCCTGCCACTCTCAAACCTAAAGGAATTTTATGTTTACCAATCTTTTGCTTTACCCCAAATACATGTATCTCTAAATAATATATTGTTTGTATTTGCTTGTTTTTGAACTTTATAAAAGCATATTAAATTTTTAAAGGATTTATTATAATAATTTTGTCACATACAATAGTACTGTTAGATCAGGTAGAAAAGGATATGCTTGTATTAAAATATCACATGTATCCCATAAATATGTATAATTATTAATAATATGTATCCATAAATAATTAAAAATAAATTTAAAAAAGAAAAAATAAATTTTTAGAAATTAAAAAACCAAAAAGACTAAAGGGCATATATTAATAATATTAAAGTAGTTAAAAATTGTTAGATATTTACTAAATGACCACTAGGAGGAGTATGAGATAAATTTGGTGATTGAAATCACCAAAATTGGGGTAGGTCAGAGACTTCTGACACGTATGGAGAGTAAATGAAGAAAATGAAAGAAAGGAACAGGGCTTTTGTTTGTTTGTTTGTTTTATCTCTCTAGGGATTTAAGTGATCTACAGAAAATCAATAATATACAACACATAGATGAGGACATATCTGGGCTAGTTCGAGAAGCGTTATATGTGGAGCACTTAGTTGGACCCCTAGTAAACTGGAGAACCAGGAGCATGATTGTGAAAAAACAAACTGGGTCTACTTGGCTCGTAAGTTTTTCAGATGTCTTGGCTGAAAACAAGTAAGGTACCCCAAAACAGTAATCTAAAGACTTCAAATTACAGTTGATAAGAAATGTGTACAATCTATTCTTGAGGACATTTATATTCTTACTTAGAATGGAATACATCTTAAAATTACAATGTAGTATTGTTCTCTGAGCTCCTAAAGAACAATAACTGGATCATTATTTTTTTAATTGTTCCTACTGCCAAAAGTACCTTTACAGATAGTGAATGAATGTTGAATATGAACAATATAAACAATTTCTGATCATAGGTAACAAATTAAATAAGCCTTTCATAATCTCTATACCTGCCTTCTATACTTTAAACAAGTTTTATAAAATTAAACTTTTTCCTTCATTAAATTGAGCACCATTCCTAATTTTTAAACTTTAATTTCTGTCCATTCCCTATTCCATACCCCAAGAAAGGGAACTATTAAAGCACCAGACAAGTATTAAGCATATGAACTATCCTTGCCTCTAAATAATTACTGAATACTTCCTATTATCTCCATGTTCACTGCTATTACCCAACTTCAGTACCCAACTCACCTAGATTACTGTTATCCTCCTCCCAACTTTCTTTCCAATTTTGTTCCCCATTCTGCTGACAGGCAAATCTAATCATTTCGTTCTCATACTTAAAAATCTTTATGTACTTTAAAAGTTTTGTGTATTCAGGATAAAAGCCACATTCCATAAATCTGTCCATGGGGAACCCATGACCTTCTCATCTACACTCGTACATTCTCAACCTGCCACTCTTTACAAATCACACAGAACTGATTATAGTTGGTTTGTATGAATGACTGACTTAGGATAATCAACCAAAGGAAACACAACAAAACAAAATATAAAATAAGTGAGTGCACACCTTATTTGAGAACAAAAAAGAGTCAAGAAAGGACTCAACCATGAAACAAATGAATCAAAACAAAAACCTCAATATAGGAGAATGAAGAGAAAATAGTAGTGAGCAAAGGAACCTGGGTATTTATATATATTTAACTATAAATGGATAAGGATAGACTGAGAACGTACAATGTAAGAGCTAAATAAGTATTCTTGACATAAAGATATTTTGCAATATAATACACTATCTTAGAAAAATGTAGGTGTTTGGCTGAGGTGGAAAGGTAGAGAAGTAGAAGGGAGGAGGAAAAAAGTCTTATTATTAAGGGATGATAAAGTATTCCAAAAATCTCATTTGATGGGGGTAGGGTAAGACTGGAGGAACTCAGTTTTCATATAAAACCAGAGAATTATGAAAACCAGGAAAAGAAAAGAATCAGTAATGGAATTGAAAAGTATAATAGTAATCCCAAAGTAACAAAAGTTGAAAAAAAAGGAGAAAACAAAGAAAGAAAATAGAAATAAGAGATGCTTGGTGAAGCTAATAAAGAATAAAAAGAAGAAACAACAAATTAAAATAACTAGTAAAGATACTGTAAGATGATAGAAATAAAAATCAGGTATATCAACCTTGAACTAAATGTAAATAGATTGAATAGATAGAATTCTCCTAATAAAAATAGAAAGTGTCAAACTGGGTTTAAAAATAAAACACAGTAGATTCTGTCAACAAAATATATATTTAAAACAAAATGTCAGCTAAGTAAAAGGAAGAGACACTAAGATTCTATTAACATGCAAACAAAAAGAAAGCAAAGGTAGCAATATTAATATCAGACAAGTTGGTATTTAAGCTTAAAACCACAGAAACAGGATAAAAATGTTGTATAATGATAAAAAATACAATTCACTAAAAATATAACTGTAACGGAATATTAAAATAGGACTCTGGTTCTAAAATACACTGAGGTCCCAAGAATGTGGTGGATTATTTTCCCATAAGGGCTAAGTAAATCCAGCAGAGGGAACCAGAACAGGATCTTGTTGGAAGGGACTTTGCTGAAGAGGAACATCTAGAGTGGCATAGTAGCTCTCACACATATAGAACCCTCAGAAGTCCAAGGTTTGAGGGTTAAATTTATAAATAATCACTAGAAATGCATTGCCTGTATAAGAGGAAGGGTAGTTGGAAGTTTCCAGGGGGCTATTTCATAGAAGCCCACAAAAGTACTCCACAAGATAGAGTCAGCACTAAAAATATGCCAATTTCAGACAGCACCAATGACAAATCATAACAGTCAAGTAAAAACTTTCTCTAAATTTTATAGCAGCCAACCATAGAGAATTGTTTGTAAAGAAAGATGTGTAAATTCCCACTTTTTACCAGCTTAACAGTCTTCATTCATTTTTATTAGTTTCTTCTATTTGGTAATACCAAAGAAACCCAACAGGAATGGAATTAGAAAGCCTACCTTATCAAAGAACCACCTGAACCTGAAGGTAATCTTAAAAGTTTAATATAATAAAAGCTCTATTTTATGGTCTGACTCTAAGCTTCCTAGGCATTTTTACCAGGATAATGAAAGCAAGTTCATAAAGAAAATAGGAAAATCTAAATGACTTGAACTAATAATCATTACATTTCCATAAAATACTCACAGAATTAAGAACCTTGAAGAAAATTAAACCTCATACTTGTTTAAAGAAGTTCTTTAAATGAAGAGGGGGGAAAACCCTACAAAGTTTATTTGAGAATGTAATTTCTATTCTTATCACAACTGTTCAAGGACTATACACCCAGGAGAAAAAATATTTGCTTTTGACAGGTGGTAATTTAAACAACTCCCTTTCATTTCAGCTGTCTAGATGAATTACAGAAAAAAGTTAAAATTAATTTGTATTATATATTAGGCCCCTTATTAATCTGATTCCTAAATATCTTTCCATCTCCCACCCTGTCCCCATATGCGCCCCTTCTGACCTTCTGACCTAGCCATAGTGGCATATATGTAGTTCTTCAAACATTTAACATTCTTTTGTTGCTGTATCTTAGCCCATGTCTTTTTATTTTCTCTCACAAAAATTTTCTTCCCCCTCTCCATAATTTTGACTCATCTTCAAGACTTAGTGTATTCTGATGTCTCTCCCTTTACTCTGGCTGGGATACCACACTTTTGTGCTTCTATAAGATTCTATGTATTTCTTTATGATAGTCCTTACATTTCTATATTTTAATTAGTTATTTCCTGTCTTTTCCATTAAATGGCAAAATATTTTAGGACACTGACCATGTCTAATCTACTTCTGTATTCCCATTAGCTACCCAGCATAGGATTTACCACAAAGAAGATACATGTATTCATGGCCAGTCTCTTTCTCTTTCTCACTCTTTCTTGAGCACACACTTACACACACACATATACTGAAACATATTCTTTTTGAACACATCTCTGGTGGGCTGCAGGGGTGGTACGGTATTAATGGTGGTTACTTTTGCCCAAATGATTTCTTTACAATTTCAGAAATTTATAATTTGCAGACTTGAAAATATAGGCCTTCTTTAGTTGTCATTCCTTTAAGAGGTATTTCAATTGCGACCATAACCAAACACATGGTAGTTACCATGGTAGATGGTAACTCTTGATTAAAGCAGGATATGAGTGAGGAAAAAGGTTTACTAATAAATGTAAGAATCCCTATTTGTTTGGAGTAGAAGATCAATGATGATGGGAGGATGGCAGTCTGAGAAAACAATATTTGATATGGCAAAGAAGAATTCAACTAAAGTTAATCTACAAATCAATCATCACTTATCAATAATACTATAGACTGAGACAATAGGCTAATGGTTCCTGCTGTCAACTTAAAGCTTACGGCTGGGAAAGCTTCTCAACAACTTTTAAAATTAAGTGGCTGGTTCAGGTTTTTCTTCAATAGACATCATAAAGCAAAGAAGCCTAGGTTATTGGAGACAATCTGAATAATTTTTCTAACAGTGTAATACAGTTAACTAACTTATCTATAATACCTTGTACTAAACTGATTTTTCATTTCCTTCAGTTCCTAAGGAGCAAATGAGAAATATTCAATAAACAGCCCACCAAAATTTAATTAGCCTTAGAAAACTACTCAGAGGCAACAACTGGTACAGTCTGACATAAGAGTGGGGTCTCAATAAATGCTGTTGACTGATAAAAATAATAAAAAAAGATAGATGAGAGGATAGAGAGCTTACTTGCTTTATCTCTAACCATGATGAGCCATCTCTTTAACGCATAATGGAGAATGGGAATGGACCAGCGCAAAATTACTATTATAAAAATTAAACAAAATGGAAAAAAAAATCTTTAAAAATTCCAAGGTTTTCTTTATACATTAAAGTATAAAGTTACAGTCTTGGTTTTCTCTGAGAATAGACAAAATCAATACAAAAGAAAAGGAAAACAAACTTAAGCTGAATACTAAGAAATTTCTAACTGAAGGATTGAGAAAAGTAGAGCATACAACAAAGAACTTGTATTTCTATGCAGGATAGTATTTGGTAGTGTTACTTGGATACATCTGGAAATTTACAAAACAGACAAAACTTTTGGTTAGGGCCTTCCTGACCAAGTCTCTTTCTTTTTCAACCTATTCCCCAAACTACTGCTGAAATCCTTCTAAAAACACAAATCTAATCATGTTACTTCTCTACTTAAAAAATTCTTTAATTTTAATTTTAATTTTTTTTTACACCTGACAACCATGTATATCAGTCACAAACTTCTAATGGTTTTCTAATGCCTATGGGATAAAGTCTAAATTCTATATTACAACCTAAAATGTCCTTCATGATCTGATCCCAACCTATGTTTCCAGTCTCTATTCTGTCAATCTTTTTCGTTATGTTGTGATTACTACACAAAGTCTTTTATTCCACAAACTCCTTGTTATTTAGCATTACAGTCTTTATCATACTGTTCTGTGTGTCTAGATAGAATATTCTACTCTCTGTCTACCTGATAAAGTCTCACTTTTCCTCTAAAGGCTCAGCTCAAATATTGCTGGCTTTGTAAAGCCTCTCAAGATTCCACCAGGCAGAATATTTAATTGTATATGCTCTGACATTAGATGTTTATGTGTTTGTCAGCTATAACAGACTAGGACTAGAAGGCAAAGAGTATGTTATAATACCTATGTCAGAGTATAAAAGCTGGTTCATAATAAGAATTTAATTAATACTTCTTTAGACCTTCAATTTTTTTTTTTTTTGAGACAAAGAGTCTCACTCTGTTGCCCTGGCTAGAGTGCTGTGGCGTCAGCCTAGCTCACAGCAACCTCAAACTCCTGGGCTCAAGCAGTCTTTTTGCCTCAGCCTCCCAAGGAGCTGGGACTACAGGCATGCAGCACCATGCCCGGCTAATTTTTTCTATCTATGTTTTTAGTTGGCCAATTAATTTCTTTCTATTTTTAGTAGAGATGCGGGTCTCACTCTTGCTCAGGCTGGTCTCGAACTCCTGACCTTGAGCGATCCTCCTGCTTCGGCCTCCCAGAGTGCTAGGATTACAGACGTGAGCCACCACACCCATCTAGATCTCCAATTTTTCAAATCATTTGCTATGATAGTTTTTGGAACTACTAAATGGATTAAAGAATTTTAAGGTTTTTTTCCTAAAATAGTTCAAAATATGATTATTTGCTTTGCTATGCTTATTAATTACTTTAACCAGCCATTGCTATATGAATTGTGCAGTTATTTTTATTTAAATTTAGTGAGAATCTTGTAAAAAAGATCACTTTAGTCTAAATACAGAAATACTCACTTCTATATTTGGCAGAGTTATTGTCACCTGTTCACCTTTGCCAACTTCAAGGTCTCCTTCACAAGAAGTATCAATAGAAGCAGGTTTGAAATCATCTAAAAGTAGATACAAATACCGATTTTTATAAAATAGAACACCTGGATATAAAAAATATGAGTGATAAATCATTTTTCAAAAGCCAGTAATTAAAATGGTTTAGAAGAGTCTTCATATTACAAATGAACAAACAAAATACAATCCAGGTTATTTCTGTATGCATAATTCTAAGAACAAAGAAATAGTTATAGTCATAAAAAGTATTCCTCAAACTCATGCTCCCTTAGAATCCTGTTTAGTCCAAGATAACTTGAATAACATATTCCACTGCTAAATAATGTCAGTGTTTTCGCAACTTGCTGAAAAACTGATATAGGTAGACCATTTTCAATGTTCAGTCTTTTTCTCCCGTAATATTTTCTTAAACCACCTATGGTTGCCTACTGTAGCCACTTGTCTGCTATCCCAGAGGAATAAAATGAATGAATACACAGAAAATTCAGTGCATATTAATGATGAAATTTATGAAAAAGTAATCTTTTCAGTTTAACAGTTTGAGTTTTTCATGAATACCACTAATGGATGTACAAATTTAAGCAAATCTGTCACTTTGGAAGAACCTAAAATAAATTTTAAGTTAAATCATAGTTCAAATGATGCCATTAAAAGCTATCATCTAGCGGAAATTTAGGGTGCTAAGATAGTTCACATGTTAAATAAGTTTAAAAACTTGTAAGATATGAAAGACATTAAAATAAGTCATATCAATATATATCAATGACTAATAATTCTGATATATAATTCTTCATGTTATATTTACTTAACTCTTTATTAAAATATGGCATATATGCAAAATAGAAAATAAATCATAAGTTTAATAACTTTCACAAAGTGATGCATGTATAACTAGCAACCAGATCAACAAATAGAACATTATCAGCCCCCTCAGAGGTCCTTCCCAGTTTTTAACCCTATCTCAAGAGATTCATCTTCATATTAACAAAAAAGCTCTATAGGCAAAACCTCCACATCCAAAGTAATGGATATTTATTAGTGGAACTTATGGAATTACAATGGGCAGATATTAGGAGAATCTCCCAGTGTTCCAAAACTCTGTCAATAAGACTGGCCTTGTTTCACAATGACAGTTATAATAGCTAACATTTATGGAATATTTACTATGTGCCAGGAATCATGCTTAACACTTCATATTTAATTCTAATAACAACCCTATGAAAATAAATACATTCCATTCCTCTTTTCCTTAAAGAAACATAAATGCAAATGAATATACACAATTTACAAAAAGTATTCTTTATAATGTAGTTTATTCTTTGTGTTGCTTTAATTCAAAATTGAACGCATGCATGTCTTAAAATCTTAATAGTTATTCCTAGATTTAAGAAATAGATATACAAATAACATCAGTAATATGAAAAGCATGAAAGAGTTTTGATTTACAATGTATCCCTAGGAAGCCCAACTAAAGAATCAAAGGATAAAGGTTAGATAAATAAATTGGGAAGTCACTAGTAGCAGCAAGTGAAAAAGATGAAAGATATATAATTAAGGTGTTAAGTTTTAGATGCTTGAAAGAGGGTTTGGGCATAAGGTAAATAAATGTTAATTATGTCAATTGATAGATTGTGATATTGAAAAAAAAATTAGAACTGAACTTGAATATGACAGAGATAAAGAGAAATTCTCACCTACATAGGACAAAAAAGAAAAAAAGAATTAAAAAAAATAAAAAATTTAAAAAAGAATTAAAAAGAGACAGTAGAAAGTAAAAGAGAAGCTATAAAATCTAAGACAATGAACACACATATAAAACAAAGTAACAATAATAATTACTTATGTGCTAATAAATTTAAAAAGTCTTTCCTAATTACTTTTATCTTGAAGCCTCACAGTAATCCCTTAAGGTAATGAATATCCTTATCTTACAGATAAGGGAAGTAAGGGTGGAAGAAATTAAGTCCGCCCCAGATCACATAACTACTATTTGCTAAATCTATAATAAGGAACTATAAAACCCAGTTAGAGTGAAAAGATGGGATGTTGGCCAAGATATATCAATGTCAATTGGGGGAAAAGAGAACTTCAATTTGAGCTAGCAAATATTTCTTAACCTAAAGTGAGAATCAAAGTCATTTTATTAGGATGTATATAGTAGAAATAAAGTAACTGCCACTTAAAATCTTTCACTGTCTATAAACAGGTTATCATCATGCCCTATGTGGGTGCCCCACAGTAGATTTTCTTAGTCCTCAACTTTCCAATTTTAACTATCCTTCAAGGCTCTGCCCATCAATCTAAGTATTCCTCTAAATATTCCTCTATTTCCTTCATCACTCACATCTAGTCACTGTATCTTCTTTCATAATATCTTTCAAAGCCATACCATTCCATTCTTGCCAAACACAAATTAGTTTTCAATCAACTAAAGGCTAAACTATCAGAATACCTACAGCTTTCCCTTCTGCTTTTCTCTGTCCTTTTACTCTCTTAGAATTTGAATCCTATGTCAAAGTTCTCTCTTCCCTGAAGCTATTTTTGGGTGCAGCCCTCTCGCTATTCTGCAGAATCTCAATTTCTTCTTCATTCCTATAACATTTACTATACCATTCATCTAAACCTAACATAAACTACCTGATATTATTTACCTCTTTATAGACATGTCCTACCATACTGTAATTTTTTAAAGTACAATGCCTCATACTTTAATTCCTCCAGAACTGTGGCTGTAGTATAGTGCTTTTAACAAATATATAAGAGATTTGTAGTTGAGTTGGCTTCATATAGTTTGCCCTTCTCTAAATCATCTGCAAACTTATTTTAAGTATTAATATATATAAGGTGCTAAAAATTATATGTAAAATGCTTGTTTTCTAATTATTTTCTGTGGATCAGAGTCATCTCTACTTCAGGACTCTCAATCCTTTTAGGGTAAATATTGCCATTTTCCTTTTGTACTTTTAACTAAGTACAGTTCTGTTCTCACAGAGCGCACCCATTACTTAATGTTTGACAAGAAAAAATTCTCTATGAGAAATATGCAAAACGTTAGAAATTATGTCCTGGAGTAAAATCATGGCCCTCTGACCTCCGATATTTTTCTGACAGTGAAACAAAAGGCAATACTGGGAGATACGGTTGTCATTTAACTACAGGTAAATGATGCTTTAGAGGAGAGGCAGTGAAACAGACCAGTGGGAACCACTGTGACATAGAGAATGAATAAGCCCTTTCAAAGCTCCTGTGAACATTAAAAATCAAAAAAAGGGAAAGAGAATGAATAAACCCAATTTCACAACTCTGCTCCAGTCAACTGCTGCAAAGAGGAGATATGGGCTTAGTGTTGCCTGCTTACCTTCTGATTTTTAAGGAAAAGCTGGAAATCCAGATTTTTATATAAAATTCAAGATAAAACAACAATGGCGTGGACAAAACAAACCATCTCTAGAATCAACCTCAGCCTATAAACTGTTAACCTATACCCTCTGTTTTAGCATTTCTGAAGTAATATTTTTTTCTTTTATTACCACTTCTAATCTTCACAACAAAACTTTGGGTTAATCTCACCCACATTTTACCAATGGGGAACTCCTATAAGTAATAAAGTCAGTAAGTGCTGAAGTTAAGAACTCAAGCTACATATCTAACCACTGATATAATACAGCCTCTTTGTCATATATCCACGGCTTTTAACTTTTGTCTATGGGTGCAGGGGGGCAGTATTAGGAGATGGGAGACAGTCATAAGTACCTATGAGAAATTGATGAAAATCATAGCCTAGTTATAGATCCTCTCCACAGAAAAATGCATATCTGAACATATATATCAAATACTGTATAACTTCAAGGGGTTCCTGAGCACTGAAGGCTATATAAGCTATATAGGTCCCTGAAGCCTATATGGATGCCTAGAGTACATGAGATTAGCTGCAAGAGGCAGAAATATACTCACAATATCTTCAGCTTTACTTAATGATAAGCATGAATTTATAATCAATAGGTCTACCAAAACTATTCTGAATCCATTTACATTTCTAATTATTCTACTGTTAGGATTAATGAGTTCTGCTTTTTAGTACTTGTTATATCAAGTAGTGTCATCTTTTATTTGCTTTCAAACAAATTTCTTCAACTATACAACTTTTGAATTTCAAGAGGTTAAGTATAGTTCTAGAAATACAGAATTTGTTGGATAATCTCACGTTCATGCTTTCTACATGCTTCCAAATATCAAATGTATTCTCTTCTAAGTTGCTATGATTCTAGAATACATAGTTTATTTTTCAGTTCTCCTTGGTTTGGAAACTCCACCACCAATTTTACCATTTATTTATTTTCTCTAGATTTCTCTCATCTATGTTATTTTCTTCAGGTTTATAATATAATTGCTTATTATATTTCATGAAGAGTAGACATTTTCTACTTTGTATTTAATACTCTTCCTGTCAATTTTTATCACTTTTCTGGTTACTTTGGCTGTAGCATCACATAATGCCAATATCTTCAAAAAAAGAATCCACAATTACTATTTATTTCCTGGGATTTGAATGAATTCAACTAACCCCCCAACCCACACTCTTTCTACTATACCACACTGCTCAGAAAACTTAAGCTGTAAATATAATTTTAATTTTATTTTTCCTAAGTGTACTTTCTGATATTTGCTCACACCAAAGCTTAAGTACTACTTTTTGCAGGGTGAGTCCACTTAAAGTCTCAGACAATCTTTCTGTAGTCATTGCTCATCAGCTCATTATTTCATGTCAGCAAAAAGTAGTATCATTTACAAACTTAGAATTTCACAATTTATTCCCTTATCTGGATGAATTGTAAAACTAGTACTAGCCGAAATTCAAAATTGATTCTAATGAGTCCTATTATTCAAATTCTTCTATGTAGTGAAGCATCTATTGCTAGCATTTAGCTTATCATTGACAGAACATCCCATGCCCTTCCTATCACTTGCCAGACTTTCTTTTTGAAAGGTTTTATTGCCAAGCCCTGATAAACGCCTTTTCAAAGTCTAAGTAAGTTACCATTGACACTTCTTATATACATACGAATATAACTCTTCAGAAGTAACAGTGACTGCTATTTATTCTCTACCCTGTACCAAATACTGTGCTAAAACGTTTATGCTATTTTATTTAATCCTTACAAAACCCATGAAACAGGGATATTATTATCATTTTGCACATAAGAAAACTGAGGCTGAGAGCTTAGTTAATGTTCACAAAGTCACATTACATACATAGGTGGTGGAGGCCAGGATTCACATTCAGGTTTGTCTGAAGCCTCAGCATATCAGAAAGGCATATTTGCCCCTGTACATAAAAATAGAATATTATTTTCTCCCAGATTACATTGGCTTAAGTGTCTGTTATAAATTAGATCCACCTGCAATGTATGAACAACAGAGTCACACTATTCAATAGTTTCCATCCCTCACTCTGAGTCCTCAAGAGTGAGGATCACATTGAAAATGAACCTGTTCTCAAGAATAATGACTGGTTTTTTTTTTTTTTTTATTTTTTTGAGACAGAGTCTCACTCTGTTGCCTGGGCTAGAGTGCTGTGGCGTCAGCCTAGCTCATGGCAACCTCAAACTCCTGGGCTCAAGCAATCCTTCTGCCTCAGCCCCCCAAGTAGCTGGGACTACAGGCATGAGCCACCATGTCCGGCTAAGTTCTTCTATACATGTTTAGTTGGCCAATTAATTTCTTTCTATTTTTAGTAGAGACGTGGTCTCGCTCTTGCTCGGGCTGGTCTCGAACGCCTGACCTGGAGCGATCCACCTGCCTCGGCCTCCCAGAGTGCTAGGATTACAGGCGTGAGCCACCGCACCAGCCATGACTGGTTTTATTTAAATAAATCCAAAATGATTCTGTGCCATTACTGTGCTTGTTTCAACAAGAAAAAAATAAGGGCTGAAAGCGTTTCTAATGTCTTCCACAGGATTAAGTGTGTATTCAACTATCTGGATTTATTTATTTATTATTGTGGTTATTATTGTTGCTGTGTTATTTTTGTTTATTTTCATTCTTATAGCTGGATTATCTGATTCTCTTATTTTGAAGATAGAATTCCAGTATTTTAAGAACTTTTATAAATGAAAGGCTTTGAAAGCACTTGCAAGATGATTTCCAAAGACTATTTTTTATTCATTTAATTTGGGGTTTGTGCCATTAAAAAGAGAATACATACCCAAATTATATAAAAATATATTCTTGAGGAAATTTTTATAATCTTAAAACTTGTAACTTGAAAAATTAATACTAAGACTACTGTATACCTGAGAAGGAAGTGGAAAGGAGAGAATTGATACTATTTGAGAAAAAAGGCATGGAGAAACCAAATAACCATATCATACTTCTGGAAAACGAAACTGAAGAAAGAAACTGCAGAGCTAGGACAGCACTAGCTGCCTCTCTATGGGGAGCTTTGGATGACAAGAGTATGGTAAAGACGAATAAACAAGGGACAGTGTCGAAGATCTCTGTTCACAAATATTTCAATTTATTCTACCAATTGGATGCTAATTTTGCTGAATGAAATCCTTTTATAAAATGTAAATATATCCTTGGAGGGTTAAAACCATTAGTTCCTCATACTTTTTGGCTGAGTTACTAGAACCTACGACTTAAGTAAACTTATGGACAATGTGTGTTTTAATCGGGTGGGTTTTTTGTTTGTCTTGGTTTGGTTTTGTTTTTTTGGCTACAGACTGAGTTTATTGCTCCATGAAACTTTGGCAGTGTCTAATTGGGTGTTTTGTTTGAATCACGGAACAGTTCAGAGTAAAAATCATAAAGGTCTCTAAACGGCCTGAGGACAGAATGATGGAGAAAGGCAGAATGATAAGATACTAAGGAAGGGCAAGGCTGAGAAGAGGAAGTGAAAAAATACCCACTTTACAATTTTGCCACAGAAAAATGAGAGGTTATGATTCAATGACCTCAGAGTTTCCTTCCTGCTCTAGAATTCTATGAAGGCTGTTATGCAAAGAATGAATGTTTTACATATAAACATGAAATCATATATGCTATATTTTCCTTCCTGGAATCTACATCATTCAACTACTAAAGCAAAAGAGCTGCCTTTCCTACCTTAACATAAAAGAGAATAATTTATTAAAACTGGTTCCAGAGAACATAAGGAAAACCAAAGAGTAGAAATCATAGGGAGGTTAATTATCTTCCAAATAAAGAAATTATTAACACAGCCTCCAAGACTTTGATAATCAGTATTTGATAACTGACTGAAATCTGGGGTCCAAAGAGATACGGATTATTGGGATGGTTGAGAGTTTCTCCCCAAGAACACACTAAATAAGAACCCTCATCAGCCAAAGATGAGAAAAATGAAGAGAATATTGTTCCACCAGCCCCAAGGCATTCCCTTCCCCTGCATTCGGTCCTTTGTCCCTTCCATTTGACACTTATTATTTTCCTTCCCATTTGGCCCCATCCACCTGTCACGTCTATCTCCACAGTTATTCCTGCAGGTCTCCACAAAGGTTCCCTTCCTGTCTGCGGATGTCACTTAACGCCCTCTGCGCTGGGTTTACCCACACCTGCTGGACTCGGACTGCTTCCACCGACCTCCTAGGACTGCAGGCAGGGGAGGGGATCGCGCTCCCCCTGCGATCTCCAGCAGAGCAAGGGAGACTGCGGGAACACAACTCAGAGGAGTCGGTGCCTCACATCCCCATTCCGTCAGCCTCCCTCCAACCCCACTTTATTCCCCAGGCAGTCCTCACTCACAGCGCACGGTGTGAAAGGCGCAGCGCGGCCGCTTCTCGAAACTCTCGCCTAATCTGAGAACCCGTTCGCGACCGTCAACGTGCGAGAGTCCTGCGGCGCCACTCATCATTATCCTTCGGCTCCAACTTTACCTCCGCCGCTGGCGCTCACCACCATCTGCCACCTCAGCCTGAAGCAGCTGCACTAGTTGCAGCCGGCGCCGCCACCTCGGACTCCGCCCCGCATCCCCCGCGCGGACCCACCGGGTGCCTCTCGCGTTCTGATTGGCTTCTGGCAGAGGTCGCCCCGCCCCTTGGCTGCGAGGCTCCCGGTCCCGCCTCCAGGCCCCTTCCCGCGTTGCGACGCGAGCTGTCCTGGGAAGGCCGCAAGGCTGTGGTACCGGGTGGGCGCAGCGTCCTTTGGTTAGGAACGCGAAGTGAGGATGAGGTAACGGAGCTGAGGTGGCGGCTGGAGAAGGAATGGGCTCAAGGGTACGTGAAGGCCCGGATCCCAAGCTCCTGGACCAAGCGAGCCGGCACTTAGGAGCTCTTAACGGGAGACTCGGCCTGCTCCACGCCCTCTCTGTGGAGATCTGGTGTGGAAACTGAGGCCCGGGGAGGGTTCGGGTCTGGGCAGAAGGCCTGGTAGTGTCAAAGCCCGGTCCAGAATCCGGAGTAAAGGAGCCCGCGGCCCGGTAGTCTGGGTCCTTGGACCTGAATAGAAGCGACGCCGTTACCTCGGCAATCGTTTCATCGTTTCTGACCTTTCTGTACCAGAGGAAGTTGCCGGTGGTCTTGGGACTGGAGAAGGGGAGGTGGAGGGAGGGGACAAAAAGAGGATTCGGAGATAGGAACTGCAGACGCTTTAGGATCAGTTGCAGCTGGATTGCATTGGATTTCCTTCTTTTATTTCTATCACAGTGATCCGTGGAGGCAGTAACAGACGCGGCCAGGGAGACGTGATTCTCAAAGATTCAAGGCTGAGGCTGGAGCTGCTGCTTTGGCAACAGGGTAATTACTAATTGACAGATTGTCACTGTTTTTCTGTCAGAGTTCGTGAATTTAATGTAAAGATGGGAGAAGTGTTGTACTGGAGGAGAAGAACTCAAGAGAAAGTTTAGAGTTTCCATAACAGGTGGATGCGTTTCAGAGTAGTTATGTAATCAAACTGTACTTTCTTACTTACCTTCTACCTTAGGCAGATTTGTCAATTTATTATTGCAAGTGGGGAGGTGAATGTGTCTCCCTCAACCTGTTTGCAGTCTACCCTTCTAAGGTGTACTGACACTGTTTCATATCATAGATAAATGTTCAGTTTCTGGAGCCAGAATCTGGCTTCAGTTTGAACCCCAGCCTCATACTTCACAATGTGACATTATGTAAACTAATTAAATTCTCTAAAGTATGTTTATTGTTAAACTTGGGGAGAACCCTGTCCCTTAGAGTTGTTGAGGTGATTAAATGAGCTAATATATGAAAACAATTAAAACAATTCATGGGACATAGTAAGAGCTCTCCAAAGGCACAGTTCTACTGCCATACTACATTTTAAGGCCATCATTGGTGGCTGCCTTCTCTTCTAAATCTTGAATTTTTCTGAGGGGTAGGGATTGCAGTTTTGTTTACAGGTAAGAAAACTAGTTCAGAGAAGCCCAGTCCTCTGACTTTATGGTCTGTATTCTTATCATCTGTGTCATCTAATTTAGCACTTAACATATATATTTTACATACCTAAGTATTTTATGTGTGTGTATGTATATATGTACACATAAATAACCAGAACATTAGCAGGGAATGTGGCCTATATTGAACCTTTCATCTGCCATACTGCTCTACGTACATTTGGCAATGATAATGTTTTAGTGATGTTTTATTATGGTAGCTTGGAAGACATGAACTATTTTCAGCCTGTTTTAGTTTAGAAAGGTTTTCAACCAGAAATCTGAGCTTTCCATATTGTTACAAGAAGAAAAGCAGAAGGTCAGGAAATTGAGTCTCCGAATACTCAGTTTGTGCTTTTATTCATTCTATCAACATGTATTTGTGAAGTACTTACCACATGCCAAGCACTAGTCTAGCCACTGAGGATGTGGTAGCGAACCAGAGAGATAAGAAGGAAGCTACCAAGGATGGTATGGATTTACCCTCATGAAGCTTACCTTCTGATATGAATTTTCTCCAAACATATATTAAAATGAACTATATTGTACTAGCTCAAGAATAAACAAATAGATTAGTGAAACTAGAGTCCAAAAATGTACCCTATGTGTGTATGTGTGTGTATACTTAGTGTATGAAATTGTGACATTTCAGACTGTTTCTGTTATGTCTGTTCATGCCCAGGTACCTCAGGAATTTATGTCAGCTATGTGCATTTGTTCTTTTTTCACCAATCTATAACCTCATCTAACTTAAAAAATTTAGTTAGATTACTATATCATACCATTCACAAAAAAATACCTTAATTTAAAATATAAATATAAGGAAAACAAAACTATAAAAACACTAAAAAAGGTTAGGAGAATTTTTTAGCTCTTGGGGTAGAAAGGACTTTTCTAAACATGACACAAAAGGCAGAACCCACAGAGGAAAAGATTGTTAACTTTGACTACATAAAAATTGTAAAACTATGGTAAAGATACCATAATCAAACTTAAAAAATAAATGGCAGTCAGGGAGAAATTTTTACAGCCAACATAAAAAATAAGATTTATATCCGTGTATCTAAAAGATTTATATCCATGTGTCTAAAAGAAGACAAGCCAATAAAAATATGGTCAAGGGATGTGAATAGAAATATATAAAGGAAGAAATAGCCAGGAACGTGAAATGTGCCTGACCTCCCTAATAATCAAAGAAATACAAATTAAAACAAGATTATACTATTTTTCATCTAGCAGATTGGCAAAAATATAAAAGACAATATTTGTATTAATGAAGGTATAGTAAAATGAACACCCTCCATACATTGTTGGTGGAGGCATAAACTGGAACACTCACTTGGAGAAAAATTGGTATAATCTAGTCAAAGTTTAAAATATGTGTGCCCTGTGACCTAGCCATTCATCATCAAAGGGAATTCATCCTACAGAAATACTAGAATAAGTGCATAAATATGTGTACATTAATATTCATTCTGGTGTTGCTTATAATAGCTTACAGACTGAATGACCCCCAGTAGAAATGTTAAAATATATTCACAGCATAATGTAGCTGTTGGAAAGAGTGAGATAACTATATTCACTCTCTTGGAAAGTTTGTGCCTACTACGTTCCCGGAGTTGTACTGGGCTTTCTTTAAAGTATATTCAGGAAACTTGTCTTTTAATGATTTATTGTACATAATAAGGAATGTATGAGTGGAAAAATAAAAACTGTTTTTTTCTTTGCTCTCACACCACAACAGTCAACACAGAAGACTTCTGTGACCAAATGTGAGGGGATTTCCTCCCACCAATAAGTAAGCAATCAGTTCTCAGCAGACACCAGTGGAATGTCCTCCAGTTCAGTTCTACACTGTCCTGTAGATTGAGGGCTCAGTCCCACAAGACTGCTCCCTACTTCTGACGCCAATCACAAGACCAGGTTGTTTTACCTATGTTTCTGACTGACCAGCTATACGTTGGCAATCCCACAACCTCCTCCTTGGGCTCAATTAATTTGCTAGAGTGTCTCACAGAACTTTAGGAAACATATTTTTGTTTATTGTAAAGGATATTATGAAGGCTACAGAAGAAGAAATGCATAGGACGAGGTATGAGAAGGGGTGCAGAGCTTGCATGCCCTCCTTTGATGGACTACCCTCTAGTAAATTCCATATGTTCAGCTATCCAGAAGCTCCTTGTACCCCATCCTCTTGGGCCTTTTATGGAGACTTCATTGGATAGGCATGATTGAAGCAAGGACAACCATGTGGAAATGAGACTGGACAAGATAATACTAACAGACTGGGTGGGGAAACCCAGCAAGATCTGTCTGTTCAGATTCTTCTTGGTCTTTCTGTGCAACATTTCTTCCAGGCTGAAGTCCCCAGCCTCCAGGCTGTGGACCGGTCCCATCCATGGCCTGTTAGGGACCAGGCTGCAGAGCTCCACTGCCCCCTGCCCCCATCCATGGAAAAATTGTTTTCCATGAAACTTAGGAAATGGTGGGGGTGGGGTGGAGAGGTGGGGGTGGGGGGATACAGCAGGAGGTGAGCAGCAGACAAGCAAGTGAAGCTTCATCTGTGTTTACAGCTGCTCCCTATCGCTCACATCACTGCCTGAGCTCTGCACCCTTCCCAACTCTCCGCCCCTCTGCCACTGTCCATGGAAAAATTGTCTTCCATGAAACTGGTCCCTGGTACCAAAAAGGTTGGGAACCTCTGCTTCCAGGGTGTAGGGCAAGACCTATTCTGAAATGTGGGTCTTATGACCTATAATCAGATAAGGTAAATCAGAGAAAGGCAGGAAAGATTAGAGCCCTGCCTTGGGGAGAAAAAGGAGCAGGTGAAAGGGCAGATTCTGTTTTCTGAGGCCTAAAGTACCCCAACATTTTAACAAATGACTGTAACAAAGGCTATGGAAGTTATGAGCCAGGAACCATGGCCAAAAACAGATTTATACACACACATGTGTATACATACACATATATCTGAAATGGAGATGATCACAGGCTCTACTTCATAGTCCTGTTGTGAGGATTAGATAAGATAATGCGTATAAAACCATTTAGCACATTGCTTAGCTCATGATGAATACTATATGTTAGTTTTTATCAATTATAAGTCATGAAAGATGCTTTTTATTAAATGATAATATCTTTGAGCTTCAAATGCTTTAAAACTTTATATAGAAAATTTTTAGCAAAAAATTGGGATGTGGACTTTTAAAATTTTAGGAAAATTAATTTTATTCATTATACTATTTATGAACAATCTTTGGTTATCTTATAATTACATAATATTTCTGAGTCTTAGTGTGTTAAGGATCCTCAAGACAACCTCCAGGTTCAGTTCAGTGCTTCACTAGCAGGGCTCACAGGACTCAAGATACAGCAGTATTGATTTATTTTAGTGAAGAGATACAAACCAAAATTAGCAAAGGGAAAAGGCATATAGGGTGAAATACAGAGGAAACCAGGTGCAGAGTTACAAGAGTCTTCTTCCAGTGGAGTTGCAAAGGACATGCTTAATTCCTCCAGCAACCAGTTGTGAAACCACCGATGAAGTGTTATCTAAGACCAAGGAAGGTCACTAGATACTAATGACCAGGATTTTTATTGGAGGATGGTTATGTAGGCACCCTCTGTTGGTATATACCAGAATTCCAAGAATCCTGGAAGGAAAGCAGGTGTTCAGCATAAACAAAAATATTGTTTTTGTAAATAGTTTAGGCACAGCGAGCTACTCTTGTCGGAGAATGGTAGAAACCCTCCTGAAATCCAATTTCTAGATGTAAGCCAAGGGCCAACCTTGTAAGCTGACCTTAGAAAAGATAACAAGCAGTCTTAAACCTGCCACGTTAGCTATTTTTGCAGTTTTTCTTGTATGATAATTCCTATGCTAAATTGTTGTGCAGATTAGAGAGAATGTGAAGGTCTTAGCACCGTTCCTCTTAGTGAGTGCACAATAAACAATACCTACTATAGCTGTTACTTGTGAGTGTAGGAATCTAGAGCTTTTGTAGAGTTACACAGTTAGAAAAACAAGAGTTTACTATAAAGGAAGAAATGAAAAAAAATCTACGCTTCATTTCTTAAACAAGGCAAGAAAAGCTAAGTTTCATTTATATTGAAATTGTATTTCAAACATTATTTAGGCAGTGAATATTTTAGGACGTTTGACCTTTATTCTTTGATTCTGCTAAAATATAGGTGATAAGAGAAATGAAGCCAACAGGTACAGACCCAAGGATCTTAGCTCTAGCTGCTGAAGTTGCAAAAAGTCCTGAGCAGAATGTTCCTGTTATACTGCTGAAGTTAAAAGGTAAGAAAATCTTCTTGTGATTGGTAACACTGTTTAAGTAAAAAACAGTATTTCATCATTGGCACAGTTTTAGGATTTGTTTCTAATTTGTTCAGAGAAATTGTAACACTATAATAGAGCAGTGATTTTTCCTTATAATTTATTTTTAATGTTATTCAACATGTAAAAATATAAATAGCCCTTGGGTGTATTGAGCAAAAATAAGTTAATCTTATTTCCTTTTGCCTTAGAAATAATAAACAACACACCTTTAGGAAGCTCAGAGTTGAAGAAAATCAAACAAGATATATATTGCTATGACCTCATTCAGTATTGCCTCTTGGTCCTCAGTCAAGACTGTTCTCGAATTCAGGGTGGTTGGACTACAATATCTCAGCTTACACAGATATTAAGGTAAACTGAAGCACTAAATTAGTCTGTTCTTTAGGGATGTAGTAGTAGATTCCAATATTCAACATTTTCTTCTTTTCTATTCATCTGCCTAATAAGCATTGGCAACCTCCTGTGATAGGTTTTGGTTGTACTTTTCCTTCATACTGTGTATTATTGTTTGTAACTCTATTTGCAATTATTTGACTGCCTAAAATTTTCCTCCATAACCTTCATGAAGATGGTGATCATTTTTTTTGCTCACTACTGAATCCCAAGTGCCTACTTAATATACTCTTTATTGACTAAGGAATATTTGAAGAAATAAAGGCATTAAGGCACTGGCTTTATAATTGAGTAATTTAAAATAGAGATTGGATGATAGTCATGTAAATGTATAATACAAGGCAGAATGAAATGGGTGCTAAAATGAAAGTATGCAACCAAAGTACTATAGGAGAACAGATATAAAAACTAGTCATTTAGTTTGTATTGGTTTGGCTACCTTCTATTTTATTCAGTTGCGCAAATCCTGTCGTTAGATCAGCATTTACTGGTAGACTGCCATGCTACAAGTTCATAGAAAAGAGATCAAAATCATTTTTTAAAAGGAGGCAGTAAAAGAAACCACATGTTCTTGCTGCCTAAGCCACTTCCTGATTGAGTAATTGGAAGTATGCATTTATTAACTGGATCCCAGCTTTCTTTTTTTGTTTTTTAGACAAGCCATTTGATTTTAATGAACTGTCCCCACTAAAGGGCTTTTGTCCTATTTATACTATGTCTTGGATTCTAGCTTTCTAAACTGCTTATTCTTACTTTGTTACTAGGTAAAGGCCAAATTTAAAGTATACAGTTAGAACAGTTAACAAATGTATATAATAAGTAAATAAAGCCATTTGATTAGATACCCTAGTGACGACAATATTGATTGAACCAGGCCCTCAGGGGTAGAATCCAAGACTTAAGAAATTCCTATGTTTGTGAACACACAAATAAACATAGTTCCATTTATTAATGCTCTCAATCAAAATAGATACTCTTAACATTAGAAACCAAGGAGAAAAGAAAAGCTGATACATGTGAGTGTTAGCCCGTTAATTTTAGGACTCAAAATACAAACAAAAGAAAAATAAAACTTATCAACATATGAACATTAGCCACTTAGGTGTTTTAGCATGCATAATATGTAGTTGTTATTGTTTATTAGTGTCTGCAGAGTTTGTTGAAAAGACTCAAACAGCTGTACTCACTCATTAGAGTACACATATAAAGAGCATTCTTGGGTTTGGGGCTCTTTTTGGGGCTCCATAAAATACTTTTTATTGAGACTTCTGAATATATTCAACTCATAACCAGAGAGTGACTTTTATGTGCAGCTTCAAGAGGATCCATTTCTCTAAATGACTTTCTCTTTTTTAATGTATATCGTAAAGTGTTCCTACTAGAGTGAAGTTTTTGCTGATTTCCCTTCTATATAAGGAATATGCAGGCAAATATTTTGCAGAAAGTAGAATTGGTATGAAATTAGTGTTTGAATTCCTTATCTGTTCCTTGCAGACTAATCCTACTTGGGTATTTTTCAGCTATTAGATGTTTAAAATGGATCAGTTAACACAAACGGTATTTGTGAATTAAACTCTCAAGGTATCCTATGGCTTTTAGAGTAATTATACTGAAAACTTGGCTTGTTTCTCTTTATTGTGAGCCAACTGTCTTTTATTTCCTCAAGGGTTAATATGTAGGTTTTAGGCTGTATGCATCCTGGACCTAAATGTAAGCAAAGTCCATACCACTATTTACTTTTCTAGAAAGTTGTTAGGCTAATTTTCAATGTAAGAAATTCTTTATTGGCTTGACAACAAAACAAAAGAAGGATACTAAAAATTCTCAATAAAGCATAGTGTCTATAGAAGCTTAAGTATTCAACTGAAACTTATAATTAACACAAACTTGTACTCTTATTTCAGTCATTGCTGTGTGGGCTTGGAGCCAGGAGAAGATGCAGAGGAATTTTACAACGAATTACTTCCATCAGCTGCAGAAAATTTTTTAGTTTTGGGGAGACGATTGCAAACATGTTTCATCAATGCAGCTAAGGTATATGTTTATTTAGTGTTTCATATTTCTTAGCCAAATCAGCTTAATTTTTAAGAAGATGTACCACATTATTTTTCGAATGTACAATATTTGGCTGAAAGTATATTAGAGTAGTGGATTTTGATATTTTTAAGGTTACAACAAAAAATATCTCTATATTTGAAAATTTTTAAATATTGGCTAAAGCATACTATTAATAGATGCCTTTTTGAAGGATCTGCCTTACTGTTCAACTTTGGGCAGCACCCATAGATACATATTTCTATAGCATTCTTTCTAAAACATACTTTCTACTTAAATTAACAATTGAGGAAAATATTTTCTCTAAGCCTGGAACTTGTTTCTGAGTAGCAACAATAGTGAAGAAGAATAAAAATGAACTTTCTGTTTGATCTTTCCTATCTTTTCTAAACAAAATATTTCAACCCAAACATAGGGATCTTTTGAAGTATTTCTTGGGTACTTTGTGCAAGATACTATATACATACTCTTCTTCTTTGACTCATGGGTTTAGAAGTATGCTGCTCAATTTCCAAATATTTGAAGATTTTCTAGATACTGTATAGTTATCAATTTGTAATTTAATTCTATAGTGGTCAGGTAACATTCTCTATATCATTTCAATCCTTTGAAATATTTTCAAACTTGTTTTTATAGCCCTCTAAATGTTTTATCTTGGTGAATGTACCATTACAAGCAACCTTTGCTTTGCACTGTGCCATCATAACTGAAACTCATGCATATCAGAACCGTGGAAAGATTTTGATATGCGCAGGTTTCATTTAACATGACACCATGCAACAGCAAGGACTACTTGTATACTTGAATGTGTACTTTGCAGTTGTTGTGTGTTCTATAAATGTCAATTAGGTCAATTTGGTTAATAGTATTGTTGAAGTCTTCTAAATTCTTACTGGTTGGTTTGTTTACATGTTCCACTTTTTAGTGAGAAAACGTACTAAAATCTCCAACTACAGTTGTGGATTTGTCCAATTTTCTCTTTAGTTCTATCAGGTTTTGCTTCATATATTTTAAAGCTCTGTGATTAGATGCTTACACATTTAGGAATGTAGGAATGTTACATCTTCTGGATAAATGAATGCTGTTATTATTATGAAATGATCTTCTTTCTCTCTGGTAATACACCTTATCTTGAAGTCTACTTTGTTTACTAATATTGCCACTCCAGTTTTTGTATGATTAGGGTTTGCATAATACTGTAGTTCCCCTTTTCTGCAGTTTAGCTTTTTGTGGTTTTGGTTACCCATTGTCAACAGTTGTCCAAAAATATTAAATAGAAAATTCCGGGAATAAATAATGCCTAAGTTTTAAATTGCATGCTGTTCTGAGTACCTTGATGAAATCTTGTGCTCTCCTGCTCAGGACGTGAAGCATCCCTTTGTTCGGCATATCCATCCTGTATACACTACCCACCTATTAGTCACTTAGTAGCCATCTTGGTTATCAGATCAAAAAAACATAATACATGTAGGGTTCAGTACTATCCATGGCTTCACACATTCCCTGGGGAACTTGGAACGTATCTTCCATGGATAAAGGGGGGATTACAACTACTGTAGTCTTTTCTCAGCCTTTTACTTTTTATCCTCTGCTTATACTTAAAAGTGGATCTCTTATAAATAGCATATTATCAGGTCTTTCTTTTTCATCTACTCTGACAAGCTCTATTTTTAACCGGTGTCATTTACTTGAATTTAATGTAACTCTTGGTTTGGTTGGGTTGAATTCTGCCATTCTACCATTTTTTTAAAAATTTGTGTCCTGTTATATATGCCACTTTCCCTCTTTTGTGCTGTTTTGTCATATATTTTACTTTACATATATTATAAAATCCACCATAATTATTGTTATTTTCACATTAAATTAAATAGTGTGTTGACTTTTAAAGAATTTGAAAAAATGGAAGAAAAATGGTCTTTTATATTTACTATGGCTAGTCATCTTTATTCCTTCATACAGATCTGCATTTTCATCTGCTTTCATTTCCTTTCAGGCTGAAAAATCTCCTTTAGCATTTCTAACAGTGTAGTTCTATTGGTAATGAATTTTCTCAGCTTTTTGATGTCTGAAAATGTCTTCATATTGCCTTCACTTTTGAGAAATATTTTTGTTGCATGTGTATAATTCCACTTCATTGGACTTTCGTTGTTTATTTTTCTTTCTGCACTTTAAAGATTTTGTTCCATTGTCTTTGGACATCTATTGTTTCTGATGTAAATTCAGCCTTCATTCTTATCATTCTCCTCTATATAATGCCCCTCTTTATCTCTGGCTGCCTTTAAAACATTCCTTTTTTTTTTTTTAAAGACAGGATCTCACTCTGCTTCCCTCGGTAGAGTGCAGTGGTAGCATCATAGCTCACTGCAACCTCCTGGGCTCAAGCAATCCTCCTGCCTCAGCCTCCTGAGTAGCTGGGACTACAGGTGCATGCCACCACACCTAGCTAAATTTTTTAAAATTTTTTTGTAGAGATGGGGTCTTGCTCTTGCTCAGGCTGGTCTTGAATTCGTGACCTCAAGTGATCCTCCCACCTTAGCCTCCCATAGTGCTAGGGTTATAGGCATGAGCCACTGCTCCCAGCCGATATTCACTTTTTTTGTTTGTTTTCAGCAGTTTTACTTTATTGAGCCCTAGTATGGATTTCTTTATGTGTCTTGCTTGGGGTTTGCTTAGTGTCATGTATCTGAGTTAATATATTCACAGTAAAAAAATTCCAACCAGTATTTCTTCAAATATTTTTTTTCTGCCCTATTCTGTCTACTTTCCCTCTAGGACTCCAAGTTGTTGAGACTTTGTTCATCCTTTTGTTATGTACTTTAGTTTGGATAATTTCTATTGGTCTGTGTTCAAATTCACTTACCCTGTCTTCTACAGTGTCTAATGTGCTAATAATCCCATCTAGTGGATTTATTTCATGTATTATATTGTTTAATTCTATGAGATCTATATACTTCACTTAATTCTGCTGGAATTCTCTTTTTCACCTCTCATATCCATCTTTTCCTGTAGATTCTTTACCATATTTATTATAGTTACTGTGAAGTTCTTATGTATAAATCCAGTACCTGGATCATGTGATAGTCTATTTCTATTAACTTTTTTCTTTTTAACATTGGATTGAATTTTTCTGCTTCTTCACATGTCTATTAACTTTTTTTAGGTGGACACTGTGAATGACACATTATAGAAACAGAGGAACAGTCCTTCAGAGGAACAATCTTAATCTTCCCTGAAGACTGTTGAGAACAATTATATTCTGGCAGATTAATTGATCCTGTCTGTGGTGGCTTGATTTTAGCCTTTCTCAGAGTAGATTTACTTATAAATCTTTGTTTCGCTATGGAGTATTGCCCTTTGTCCTGGTTCATGGTCAAGGTATGGTCCTTTTGTGGTTTAGGTAGAAGCTCAAGATGTTAACCCAAACCTTCTGACTTAGAAGAATTTGAACTCCAAACTCTGTATGCCCAGCACTGGGCAGATGATGAAATTGCTGCTAATTTCTTTTAGCCTTCTAGCTATAGATCTCATGGGCTCCTTAGAGTTTCTTTCCACATGTACACAGGATAGGAATCAATAATTCAATGGAAGTTTGTACAAAGATTTTGGAGCTCCCTACTTTGTTGTAGTTTGGAAAGAACTACTTGTTCTTTCCAAGCTGTTATCTGACATCCCCAAACTCCAACTTCTGACTCCTCATCTTAGTTAGACTCATGTTTTTGTTTGAACTCCTTTCTCTGTGTTAAATACACACTGGGAAAAGCCAGATGTATTAGTATTCTCCAGAAAAACAAAACCAATAATATATAGAAAGAGATTGATTGATTGATTGTAAAGAATTAGCAAATGTGGAAGCTCACAGGTCCCAAGATTTGCCTTTGGCAAGCTGGAAACCCGGGAGAGCCAATGGTGTAGTCTAAGTTTAAAGGCCTGAGAACCAGGAGAGCCAATGGCATAGTGCCAATCTAAAGGCCGACAGGCTTGAGACCCAGGAAGAACCAGTGTCTCAGTTTGAGTCTGAAGTCAGGAAAAAATGACATTCTAGCTCAAAGGAAGCCAGGCAAGAGGAATTTCCTTTTATTTGACAGAGGGTCAACTTTTTTGTTCTATTCAAGCCTTCAACTGATTGAATGAGGCCTACCCACATTAGGGAGAGCAATCTGCTTTACTTAGTCTAAAATTTTAAATGTTATACCCATCCAAAACACCCTTCAGAGTTTATAATTTTGCTCATGAGTCAATAAACTATGACCTATGGGCTATATCCAGCCTGTTTTTGTAAACTAAGTTGTACTGGAACATAGCCACACCTATTTATTTGTTTTGTTCCTGGTTACTTTCACCCTACAGCAGTAGAGTTCAGTAGTTGCTAGAGATTGCAATGCCAAAAATATTATCTGGCCCATAACTGATAGAAAAGTAAATTCTGTAAAGGAGCAGAGGAAGGAGCAACCAATATGAACAAGAGTGATTAGTAAAGTTTTATGGAGCCAATGGTAATTGGTCTATCTTCAGAGAATAGGTGAGATTTAGAAATATGAGGGCATTATAGGTAGCATAAATGCCCAAGACCAGGAAAGAGAAACAAGTATGGCATACTTGAATTCCAGTGCAGATACTTACCAGACTTAGATATAGTATTCTCATTGAAAAAGATTGAAAGATAAAGTAAAGTTGAGCAAGACCGTGAAGGGTAGAGAATTTCAGACAGGAGTTTGAACTTAATTCTACAAATAGTGGAGAGGCTTTTGAGAAGACTTAAGAGTGTGCTGGATAGAGTAGAAAGAGACCATTTCAAATTATTGCTGTAAGCTACAACTGAGGTGATAAGGGTCTTGACTTGACTACAACTTTGGAAAAAGAGAGTCAAATGAAATATTATAAAGAAAAAATTGAAAGAATATAAAATGTGTAAGATACCACTTTTGTATAGATAATGCATAACAGTGTAAGGGTGAGTCTAAGCTGACTGACTCTAAGGTTCAAGTCCTCATAGATGTTTAACAGAAGTGGTAATTCAAAGGTAGAAACTGAGTGGGAAAAATGATGCAATCCCTTTGAAGTTAGTTGAATTTTCAAGTGGTAATGTTCAAGTTAGAAACATGGAATTGATGTTTGATGAGAGGACAGGACTATGGCTATAGGTTGGAAAGCTCTCTAATATGAGCGCTAGTTAAAACTTTGAAGAGGAAAGTGATAGAGAATGAGCTTTCTTAGGGATGTAGTATAGAGATAATATCCAAAGGCTATGTCCAGAACCTTAGAAGTATATGAGATAGGTGCAATTTATCTGGGCAAATTGACAAATTGTGGCTCAACATGCTAGATTGGTGAAGAAAACTGCAGGATCAGATGTTGAGAAGGCCATATTTTATTTTTTCATATAATTTGTCATCTTAAAGAGATGAATTTGCTGGGTACTCTACCTGCAGTTTAAATAATTTAAGTAATGGCATCTAGTTTATAGCCTCATTGTCTATCCCTATATAGTACAATTTGGTAGCCGTTAATCCTATGTAGCAATTAAGCACTTGAAATGTACCTTTGTAACTGAGGAACTGAATTTTTTATTTTATTTTAATTATTTTAACTTTAAAAATTGATGATCAGTTTAGTTATTAGGACACTTTTAAGTATGTATTTCTAATGAAATACACAGGTATTTCTAATGAAAATTTAGCATCCAAATTGAGATCTGCTGTAAGTGTGAAATACCCACCAGATTTCAAAAACTTCATACCAAAAACTTTTTTTTACATTTATTTCATGTTAAAATGCTATTACTTGTTGCACCTGTGTCTTTTTACTTTTTAAAAATGTTCCTACTAGAAAATTTAAAATTATCTAGATGGCTGGCATTATATTTCTTTTGGATAACACTAAACTATAGAGTTAGATTACTCATAAGTGAATAATAATTGAAAATTTAGCATGATATTCCCTTCAGTTATGCTCCTTCTCTTAGAAGATTAAATAAAATAGAAAAGCATAATTATCAATTATTAATTACTGTATTTAATAAGGACAATTGAGCATAAGATGTTAAAAATATAAATAACTGATACTTTTAGGTACTTATTACATTATTCTTTATCTAGTGTTAAACACAGTTCTCTAACTTTAAATTGATTTTACTCATTGGAAGATCCTTCTTAACAAAAGTTGCTGTTTGCCTCCACACTCCAGAAATTCCCAGTTTAGTTACTTAGTCTCAGATTTGGGTCCTCTTAACCTTATTTGAATATCTAGCTTCTGACTCGTTTCTTAACTTGACCCCTTTTCTTCATTTACATATCGATTCTAGGTTTCTGTCTGGTTTTTTTACTCGTGGTCATCTGACCTTTATTATCTACATGCATTTGATACATAGATGTTGTAATCTCTCTTTAAAAATCTGTTTGGCTTTTCTTTGTAATACTTACCAATCATCAATCAATCTCTTATTTGTTTTTTTATTTTTTGTTTTGGTTTTTGTTTTTTCTAAAAGCTGTTTACCATCTCTCTTAGGTTTTACCTTCAAGTTGGGTAGTAGCTACAAGCTTGAATGTCTTTAGTCCTACTTTGACTCCTAGCTTCTGGGCCTTGTACCAAGTCCAATTTACCCATATGCTTCTCTCTTCTTTTGCGTTTCCAGTTTGGAGCCAGTTTCTTAGCTCCACTTGGGGAAATCTAGCAGGATTATTTTGCTCTGACCTCTTTGTCAGTTAATTTTTTAAATGATATTTTCTCACTAAACACCTGAAGTAGGAATCAAAAAATAAGTACTGAGGAGAGTGGAACTTGGCATTAATGAATACTTTATAACAATGTGCAAACTATTTTTACATTTTATATGATAGCAAGTGTCTAAGTCTGAAGACAGCAGAGGCTCATCTTAGAATTTATAAGAAATTATAAGTTTACAAGGCTGAAACAGCTTTATTTTTGAAGAGTTCTTGGCTATGTATACATTAGGGCCTACTATCACAGCTTGAGCAGATTCACAACTTTTGTGAATTATGGAGAAAAGATAACTCAGTCATTGTATTTGTTTGGGCTGCTATAACAAAGTACCATAGACTAGATTGCTTAAATAACATATTTCTTACAGTTTTGGAGGCTGGGAAGTCAAAGATCAAGGTGCTAACAGATTCAGTTTCTGTTGGAGCCCATTTCCTGGCTTGCAGACAGTCACTACCTCTGTGTGTGCTCACATGACCTCTTTGTGTATATGTTCAGAGAGAGAGAGGCCTCCCTTATCTCTTTCTCTTCTTGTAAGGGCACTTATCCCATCATGAGGGCACCACCCTCGTGACTTCATCTAAATCGAATGACCTCCAAAGGCCCCACCTCCATATTAGGGGTCAGGACTTGAACATACAGATTTTGGGGGATACATACAGTCCATAACAATCACTATGTTAAATTAAGTTCCATTTAAGACGCTTTGAATATATGAAGATATAAAGAATAGACACAATCTTTCACTTAAGGAATTTCCAGGCTAGTAAAGGCTAATAAAGTACACAGGGTCTTAGCATTTCTTCCTTCTTCCCTTCCTTTTCCCCTTCCTTCCTTCCTTCCTTTTCCGATTCCTTCTTCCCTTCCTCCTTCCTTCTTCCCTTTCTCCTTCTTTCCTTCTCTTCTTCCCTTCCTGTCCATTCCCTTTTCTTTTTCTTTTTTTGACAGGGTCTTGCTCTGTCGCCCAAGTTGGAGTGCTGTGGCACAGTCATAGCTCATTGCAGCTTGTAAATCCTGGGCTCAAGAGATCCTACCTGCCTCAGCCTCCCAAATAGCTGGGTCTACAGGTGTGTGCCACCATGCCCAGCTCTTTGCTATTCTTATAGAAAACCTAGGACAGAGATATTTCTAATTAAAAAAAATTTTTAAAAATTACAAGAGTGAAATTGAATGAGAGGTACAACAATATGGACAAACATACTGGTTTGAGTGTAAGAAATACTTTTGGCAGAGAATTTAACCCAGTGATAGAACATATGCTCTCCATCTAATAGATTACAAATCTCCACTGGCATTTTGAGGCACTAAATAAATATTTGCATGTTTGGTAGGTTTAATTTAATTCAGATCATTTGAAGCAACATAAAGTATGGGAATTGTGTTAGACTTGATTTCTTTTTCTGACTGTGCCACAGACTAACTCTAGATCCTTTAAGCAAATCACTTGATTTCACTGTATGTCATTTTCATCATTTGTAAAATTATTTCTGTCTCAGGAATAGCTTATACCATTATGTAAGCTTTATCTTTTCTTCAAAGCACTTTTATTTAATATTCCCCTTTAAAAGCATTAATAATTGTTTTCATTTATATAGTATAGTATAATTATATATAAATGTATAGTTCTGTATTTATGTTGTTTCTTGTTATTATAAATATACTATTCAATTAATTCTTTTTGTTATATAGTCTATTAATACTTTTAATAATATTTTCCTGTTCTTTTCTTCCTTTTTTTTTTTTTGTTTTTTGAGATAGAGTCTCGCTCTGTTGCCCAGACTAGAGCGCAGTGGCGTTTTCATAGCTTACTGCAGTCTCAAACTCCTAGGCTCAAGCAATCCTCCTGCGTCAGCCTCCCAAGTAGCTGAGATTATAGGCACACACTACCATGCCTGGCTAATTTTTCTATTTTTTATAAAGATAGGGGTCTCACTATGTTATAGCCCATGCTGGTCTTGAACTCCTGGCCTCAAGCAATCTTCCCATCTCGGCCTCCCAAAATGTGTGTGAAAGTGTGACCACCATGCCTGACTCCTGTTTTTTAATATTGCATTTGTATGTAGAGATAAAAGATTCTTTAGTAAGTTCATCAAAAGGAGTAAATCAGCTACAGAAAAGGTAGGGCCACCTAGTCACAGGGCATGTGTATGTGTATATAAAAAACTCAGAAGAGAAAAATACCTATTTGAGAATTTTGAAGTGATTTAAAGGTAAATTTTGTTAACCTATGTCAGGAGCCATGAATTCATGGGTAAAATTATCTAATAGGCATTTTAAGGAAAGTAGGAAGTCTAGGAGTACAGCACTATTCTTTGGGATTGACAACAATGAAAATTACCATACCCTTTCTGATGTGTCTTTGGGTGAAATTGGCAAAGGCAGTTTACTGGACTAAAAGGATTCTTGATCTAATGCAACTTTTTTTAATGGGTTGTTTTGTTTTGTATTTTGGTTATATTTAAGTCAGTACATGTCTGTTTACTAACCATCTATCTAACCTTGTGCTAGAATATTAGGAAGAAAATACTTTCATTATTATCAAAACTAATCATGGCAATCATAACATTTTTGCTGTTCTCATCATTGCTTTTGTGCTGCAATATAAATATTCAGGATATGGTAATATTATTGGCCTTTATACAACTTTCCACTAAAGTTACATGGCCAGTATATAACAAAATTGTAAATGGAATCTGTACTACTCATTTTCCATTGTGGCACTCTAATGTAGATTAATTTCTTACCCTACTTTCCAGAAAAAAATTGTCATTTTTTTATTGAATGAATAATGATTCAATATTTACTATGTGTCAGAACTGTCCTAGACACTGAGTTTATAATGAGGAGCTAAATAACATGATTACTGCCCTCCTAAAGTCATAGAGTAGACACCAGAAATGATATGCACTATTAATAATGCTTTACATACTGACATCTGCATTTACATATTGCAGTGATTTTCAACCCTGGCTGTGTAACCAAATCACCCACCTAACTTTGTGCAAATACAGATGCCCAGACCTTACCTTTGGAGATTAAAATCAGTATGTTTGAACTAAGCCTGTGTATGGGTGTATTTAAAAACTCCACAGCTGATTCTGATGCCTGGCAAGTATTGAGAAATACTAGCATATCAACTTGTAGTTCTTATATTATTTATATTATTTTATCTGGGTAATAACCTTTTCTAGTAGGTAGAGCAGGTATTACTATCCTGTAACCACAAGTTCTACAAATTAAAAAACTAAAAGCAATAAGATCATGTACCTCATAAATAGCTAAATTAGATCTAGAAACCAGGTCCTCTCACTCCCCAGAGAGAGGTCTTTTTTTTATTAATAAAACAAATTATAGAAAAGTAAATTGAGTTTATCTTTTATGTTAAGGCTGAAGAAAAAGATGAATTACTACACTTTTTCCAAATTGTGACTGATTCTCTCTTCTGGCTATTGGGAGGCCATGTTCAACTAATACAGAATGGTAAGAGAAAAGATTTTAATGTAATAGATAGTCATTGTAGAGTCAACTGCTAACAGTTTGATCTTTTTTTCTAAAAATAAATGCCTTATTAACCAAACAGATAAGCACAGTGAAATGAAACCATGTTGAAATAACTATGCAATTAAAAAAATTCCTATTTGGATATTCCAGCTTTAAGTAGCTAACATTGATAATATGAATATTATATTAAGAAGAATATTGCTAAAATATAACTTTCTCCTTAGCTTTTTGTATTTAACAAATCCAAGATAAGAATTAATGATACTTTGAATAGTTTAGTCTGGGAAAAATAATTGTTTAGTACATTATAGTAAGTGTTTTAGACCTCTGTAAGAGAAATCCCTATCTACAGAATAAATTATTTAACTATCCAAGTAAGAGTGAGCTTTTATTTAATGTCCTTTTAGTGAACAAGTTATTTTATAGGATACTTCTGTTTGCATTGAGAAATACAAAGATATCTTATTTTTATATTCTGTTTACTTAAGACTGAAAAAATAATCTTTAATGGTAATACTTGAGCTGAATTTTTATTTTAATTTTTTTCCATCAGAATTATGCACACACATAATGTAAAGATATTTCTATAAAAATTGTTTTAAAAAAAACACAATCCCTGGTCCTCACATTCACTCCATTTCACATTTTCCAAAGGCAACTACTTGCAATTAGCATAACTAATACTTTTGGCAGTTATATTCATATAGCTAAGTAACATATCTAAAAGCTTCCATTTTTTTAAAAAGCGTTATCTATTAATTTCCCATTGTGGGACAAATATTGTTATATTTCTTAAAGAACTATTTAACAAAAAATACAAAGTACTTAGAACTGTGGATATAAAAGACCTAGTAAAAAGAGAGAGAAAAATAATTTTTAAAATAAACAATATCCCTTTTTGAAAGTAATAACTGTAACAAAAGTGATAAGGTGCCTTTAGTCAATATATAGATTTAACATATTCATAAAGTAGGTATTAAAACTAAATTAAATGATTGTGAAATTCGTATGCAAAAATAAATGGGTACAACCTTTTCTCTCTCAAAGGAATCACTTCCTTGGAGAAATGGCTGACTCTAGGCATGGTGTAGACAGTAAGTAAGTGAGCCTAAAGTATCTTGAATACCAGATATAAAGGAAGTAATCAGAGTTTATTAGGATTATGTGAAAAGGGCTCAAGAGCCAACATAAGGAGGTTTCTACTAGCCAAATCTGGAAATTTGTATAGTAATAAGGATAATAACTGCAATGGACTGAAATACACCAAGTATGGTGAGACTAAAATAAGTCACCATTGGAGTCATATAAGGAACCAATTCATTTTAAAAACTGGTAAATAAAGAATCTAGCATTTGTACTGCCTTTTCTTACATATAGATGAGAATTTTCTCTTACAAAAGTATTCCAACTAATAAGTGGAAAATGTATGATTGAGTAGCACCCATTTTGCCACAGTTAGTGAATTAACAAATTTAGGAATTGATAATATATGGCTGTCAACATCTCAAAAAGCTCTGTTAACCAGACATTAAGTGCCTCCTAATGGCTTATCGTAGCATCACATATGAAGTGTCTATGCCAGGGATTCAGACTTAAATCATTTCAATTTTGTAGCTCTAACTACCAACCTATACATGGTCAGAGAAAAAGATTACACAAAGATTAGCAAAACTAGACTGTGAAAAGCTCATAGGACAATTGACATAGTTTCTTCAAGAAATAAATTACAAAGAAAAAAAAGAAGAAAAATCTATAAATTAAAAGAAATTTGAAAGATATAAGCCAATCACAATATATGGGTCTTATTTGGATCTTGATTCTCACAAACTTCTAAAAATTCACAAAACTTACTGGAAACAATAAGAACACTTAACTGGGGCCGGGCGCGGTGGCTCACGCCTGCAATCCTAACAGGCCTCTGGGAGGCCGAGGCTGGTGAATCGCTCAAGGTAAGGAGTTTGAAACCAGCCTGAGCAAGAGCGAGACCCCATCTCTACTAAAAATAGAAACAAATTAATTGGCCAACTAAAAATATATAGAAAAAATTAGCCGGGCATGGTGGTGCATGTTTGTAGTCCAAGCTACCTGGGAGGCTTAGGCAGAAGGATCGCTTAAGCCCAGGAGTTTGAGGTTGCTGTGAGATAGGTTGACGCCACGGCACTCACTCTACCCCGGGCAACAGAGTGAGACTCTGTCTCAAAAAAAAAGAACACTTAACTGGATATTTGATGAAATTAAAGGATCACCATTAATTATTAGATGAGATAATGATTGTTTTATTGTTTAGCAATTCATATCTTGTGGGAATATATATTGAAATATTTATGAATAAAATAATTTGATGTCTTAGATTTGCTCTAAAATAAAATGGGAATGGATAGGATAGGTAAAACAAAATTGACCACAAATTATCATTGTTAAGGTAGAGTGGCACATGGAAGTTCATCATACTATTCTGTCTGCTCTTACGGATATTTGAAAATTTCATTATAGAAACTTTAATAAGTAGATAGATAGATAGGCGAAGTGTCAGTTTTTGTTTAGAGGAGTGGTGGCAGTAAGGTAAGACCTATTCTACCAAGTAGTTGTCCAACTACAGTTGTAGAACAGAAAAGTGGCTTCAAAGATAAGTTATATGATAATGTATTATAAGACAAACAATATAAAAAATAAAATGGAATGACTGTTTAATAAATATTTTAGTATATTTTGTTCCTATATAGAAAACAAGATAAACTTATAAATATGCTATATGTCACATGATTTCAGTGAATTCAAAGTTAACAAGTTATTAAACATTTTTAAGTAGACAAAAATGGAAAATATACTTATTTTAGCTACAGAGAAGAATTTTCTTACTACCAAAGTAACAGAAAATGAAAACTCATAGGAATATTTAATAGTAGTAGGATTGTTATTTCTAAGTTGTTTAACATTTTAAAAATGTTACCTAGTGGAATATTGGACTATGTAAATAGAAATGAAGAACAGAAGTTAATATGGGATAGAAATAAAGCCTATTCCTTCTAGAGATAAAAAGGGAAAAATAATAAAGTTGTTTTGTAGAAGTTAGGGTAGTGTTCACAGAACCAGCTTGCCAGTGTACTAGTCTTACTTTAAGTAAAATTTTATTCAGTTAGTGGAGAAGGGGATAGAAACTGACATTTACTGGGCCGGGCCTGGTGGCTCACGCCTGTAATCCTAGCACTCTGGGAGGCCGAGGTGGGCGGATCGCTCAAGGTCAGGAGTTCAAGACCAGCCTGAGCAAGAGTGAGACCCCGTCTCTACTATAAAATAGAAAGAAATTAATTGGACAACTAAA